>VMDO01032279.1:0-19139 GCA_007922755.1 Pedetes capensis | reverse complement strand
GAAGGATTCAGTCTTTTCACCTCATTAAGATGTTAATATTTGCAATGTGTGCAGGCCTGTTTTCAAATATTTGGGGTAAAAGTCATTCACACTAATGATACAAAATAAACTCAAATCCTCTTTCTTTCCCGAAATCTTTTTTTTTTTTTTTTTTTTTTTGCCATTCTTTCCTCTTCTAAGTGGCTGTGAGATATGTTTAGGAATGATTATAATGTTTATGAATGTTTATAAAATGATTATAAACATCCATGTTGTGGAAATCTATTCCCTTTCAATCAGAAACAGAGCACCAAATATTATTCTGATAATAAGTATGGAGGAGCACTGCTTTTTTAAAACCTAATATTTTAATTTGCTCCAATAATTTTAATTAAAATGTGAGAGAATAATTATATGAGATAATCTGCCTAACAATTTCCAAGTAAATATAATAAAATATGAAGTAAATGAATATTTTTAAAGTCTTTAAAATAAATAACTTGTCTTCCATAATGATTTTCCGATTAGTAAAATTAGGTCTGAATGGCTAGTCAGAATGTGATCGGCAGTGGGAGGCAGAGTACAGGGCTGCAGCCTGTATCCTGAGGTGTTCCCCCACTACAGAAATCTACTCTGGAGAGTCAGGCCCTTGGTGCCATGTAAAAAAGAATTTCAGGACAAGCTAGGGTGAAACAAAGTTAGTCAACTTTTTAAGTGGAGATAATAGATAGTACATGCTTTAACTTTAAGCATGCATGTATGGAAAGAAAAGGGACCTGGCGGCCCATTCCCCCAAAACAATCTGCCATTGAAAACCCTATGAATAGCAGAGAAGCAGTGACATAGTGCCGGGCATAGCACAGTGTTGGGGAGGGTTTTGTTCTGTTGTACATCAAGTAGCTTTGAGTCAGACTCTACTTGACAGCTCCTGACAAAAACAAGAAAAGATAATAGTACACATCCAACACACAGATGTGAGCTTCTCAAGAGATAATCGCACCTGAGAGCATTTTAACGGATATATATATATATATATATATATATATATGTAATTCATTGTTGTTATTAGGTGCTCTCAAGTCGAGTCCAACAGTCCGACTCATAGCGACCCTCATAGGGTTTTCAATGGCTGACTGTTTCAGGATTGCCTTGGGAGTGGGGTGCCATGTTCTTCTCCCATTTTGTGGTGCTGGGAATCAAACTTGGGACCTCAGAGACTGCAGAGCAGTGCTATATATATATGTGTGTGTATATGTATATATATGTATATATGTATATGTATATATATGTAATGTTTTGTGGCTTTTGAAATTACATTGCTCCAAGGATGTAATTTACAACCAGGTTTAAAGATATAGCAAAGTTTAAAATTAAAGTTTAAAAAGTAAGTAAAATATTCATGAGCTGGTTTACTTCAGTTTCTTATCTTAAAGAGTTTTCTTTTTATAAAGGAAATTGTAAGGTGGTTTATGAGATACACAATTTACATTTACGGGTGGGAGAGAGGTGCTAATAAGGTTACACTCAAGGGTGATAAACATTCTGGCCCCAAGTAAGTAAGCATAATGCATTTTTTTTCCTCTCTTTGCTTAAGATCTCTTAGGAAAATGAGCATTGTCTCTGTGCAGAAATTTTTTAATAATATTATCAGTTCTGTTGAAGTTGACTTTCAGCCAGAAGATGTACCAGATTCCAGATTGAGGCATTTCTTTCCTTCCCATGTCCTCTAATTTTACTCTCTTTCTCTCCTGACTCAATTACATGTCTTAAGAGGAAGAAGAATGCTAGAAATTAGGTTTCACTGTCCAAATCAATTTGGTGCAATCTTAAGGATTCATCCCTTAGGAAAAGAATTATTTATAATCCTCCATTCAACTTAAATTCCTTTGGGTTAATTTCAGATTTTCCCATAATTCTTCTAGACCCAATACTTTTTGGATTCCTGTTTACTGAAATTTTCTGACTTGCAAGTTCACTATAGTGTATGATAATAAAATGATTTGAACCAAAACCTTATACTATGTTTTTTAAAATGAAAATGTAAGTTTAATATCAGAGGAAACTAAGTGCCTTCTCCTTTTAAGGTCTTCATCCATTATGGAATAAAAACAGGTGCACAAAACCTTTGAAATTCCTTAAAATTGCTTTAAAACATCTTTTTAAAAAAGGATACATGAGCCAGACACACAACTATAATCCCAGAGATTTGAGAGGTAGAGACAGGAGGATTGTGAATTTGAAGTTAGGGGCAGGCTTAGAAAGACCTTGTCTTAAAATAAAAATATAAAAGAGTTTGGGGAGGGTATCCCAGTGACAGAGCATTTGCAAGATATATGTGAGGCTCTGGATTTAACCCCTGAGTGCTGCAAAAAAATAATAAAAATAAATAAAAAGGATACGTAGATGGTTTGCAATGCCAGTTTCCAGTTACATCCTTTCATTATTAATACAATTAACAATACTTTTTTACATATTATTTTATTAACTTCTCATGTTATTTTTGCTATTTTCTCTAGAATAGTATCAACTTATATGATTAATATTATTTCTTAGAGAAGTTCAGCAAAGTAAAGCTCTCTACCTCTTGTTTCTTGGCTTCTGTGTATTTCCAAGATCAGAACAATCAGCTCTATTACTCATCAGAATTCTTTATAAAGTGGGGAAGTACAGATTAGAGATGTGCTCCATGGTCTTGATGCCACTGCTAGGGACAGGAACAGTAAAATCCCAGCTGGTGAGACTGAGCTGCCCTGTCCTTGCCAGCCCTCCTGGGAAGTGTGGTTTTTACCCAGCCATGATATTTACATTATGGGGAGGCAAGTCAAATTTTCTGTTTCTGTGAAACAAAACAAAGCAAAACAACAAACCAGGCACCTGAGTAACTAAATTTAACCTTTGAGGTAGGTTTAATTATTTATATTTTCCCCCTTTCAGCTTGGAACTCTTAAAATTATACATAGATCGAGAAATAAAGGGTTTGTGACCAGGTTCTGAAGAATCTGAAATATTTTCAAAGGATACATATTTCTAAATAATAAAGTTAACAACATTTATATTTTACCTTTGGGGTTATATCCACTCACAATTGACCCTCATCAAAATTGACTTTGCTTACAATTTTTTAAAAAGAATTGACTCTTGAGAAAACTCTTTACAGGATTCTAATTAGTTGTGGAGCATGTGCACATGCCTCAGTGTTCTGACAATATTGGTTATAATGTTTTGGAAATGATAGCCAGCTATGAAATATTTTTATAAAAATATTGGGTATTATTAAATGTTACTTTAGCATTACTATTGTTATTGTTGTTATTGTTAGGTGCTGTTGAGTCAGTGTTCCTCTCATAGCGACCCTATATACAACAGACGAAACACTATTGTCAGTGCTTCACTGCTATTCATAGGGTTTTCAGTGGCCGATTGTTTTTTGGGAGTGAGTTGCCAGGTCCTTCTACCAAGCCTATAGCACCTGGTATTCCCAGGTGGTCTCTTAACTAAGTACCAAGCCAAGCCATCCCTGCTTAACTTCTGAGACCTGATGGGATCAGATGCTACAGTTGTATGGCTGCAGGCTAGCATTACTACACAGTCTATTAACTCTCTTTCTATATTATTGGTTGTTCTGAACAATACATTTCATATAAGCTAAAGACTCTTAGAAATATATTTATGGTTGCTATTTATTTCTAGTAATAATTTTATGACATTTTTAATTCCATAAGTCCATTCATAGTTCAGTCATTAATTCTCTCAATATTATTTTGTTTCTGTATACATGTTCTGTATGTATAATGTTCTGTATACATGTTCTGTATACATAATGAACAGAGATTATCAGATCAGTTAGCTGAGAGAAAGAACAGGGAGATTTTAATAGTATAAAACCAACTTCATGTTGCCTGGACTTGAATTCTGTCATCCATAATTTCCAATAGCATTTCATTGGTATATTACTTAATTATCTTTGCTTTAAGATCCTCAATCTTAAATCAGGAATTATAATTATAGCGACATTGCAAGGTTGGTAATGTGAATAATTATGCTTAAAAAGAGCACTTAATAAGTGTTAAGTACATGCTAGTGATTTCAAACTCTAAATTAGTCTTGAAATGCATGTTGCTATTCAAGTGATATAAATCATATGGAATGAAGCAATTCCTATATTTTTGACCAGTGTGATCTCCATGCCTATATTATAAGTGATGGACTTTCTGGTAAATCTAAAGACCTGAATATATTTTACTTTAGTCCAAGCAAGTACCTGGACCTGTTGCCACTTCGATCCTTAGAGGACCATCTTTTGAGCAAGTGCTCGAAGTTAAGAGAGTAGATTCCTGTCTTTGATAGTGAGCCAGTGATTGACTATCTTGGTCATCCTTGATGGTCACTTTCCTTTGGGTATAGTGTGTTCCTGCACAGCTACCCACCTTCCAGAAAGAGAAGTGCAAAGTGCCTCTGTGTACAGAGATGAGGCTGTTACTCCATGGTAGGTCTTACTCAGAACCCCCTCCTACATGGAGGCCGTGTGAGTTCTCTGTTCTCTGTTTGGGCAGAGGGTTGCTTAGGAGGCATCTCCTGGGCCTTCTATTACATGGAGGCCACCCCAGAGGTGGGACCAGAAGCCTGGTCTGGAGCCCCCCGGGTGCTGCTCTCCTTCCACTGCTGTGATTCTCAGGCTGTTGAGGATTGCAATGACCGCATTGTCTGCAGTTTTTTTACCTTGGTGATCGCATGCTTTGCCTGCATGCTGCTGGGAAAACAAAGCCGCATGTGCAGTGCAGATGGCTTCTTAAAAATCACACTGAGTGCAACAGGTAATTTCATTTTCAAGATTCAACAGTTCAAAGGGAATGAACTAAACAGTGTTCTTTCCTCCCTTGATACTCTCCCCCTAAATTTGCAAGCCACATCCGGAATCTTGCTGTGCAGTGCACTCTTCATGTACTTTAGCATCTTAAGGCCCACTGCCGCTCACCTTAAGGCCAATGAGGCTGTTGCCAGCCAATCCATGCAATATAAAATCATGCAAAGAGCATCCAAGTACTGAAAATAGTCCATTCAGTTTTCTGCATTGGACTATGAGGTACAGTCCTTAGGTGCCATTTTCAGATTCTCCTTTTGCTTGGAGGATCTCTAAGTCTGCACACACTGAAATGTGTGGGGACCAAGGGTTAGAAACAAGGTCATAATTACAGGATGGCAGTTGCTCCGTCCCCTACTTCTGCTAATGCCCTTCAGAGCCACCCTATCTCTCATCTTCCTTTACTCACCAAGTCCAATTTGACCCATGGTCTTCCCGTAGGGCCTCCTGGGGCCCTGGTGATGGGGAGGCCCCGAGCTGCTACAGAGACGTGAGGAGGAGAGAGAGCACGGCCAGGTATGCACCCTCAGTTCCAGCCCAGCCCTCAGAGGCGCTGGCAGGCAGAGGCAGGTCAGAGGACAGACTCCCTCTCAGCATTGAGACTCCATCACACTGAACCTCAGGAGAGGGTTTACTCACCATAGGGGAGTAACAATATTTAAACCAAATTAAACACAAGATTAAACTTCATAGTGTTGATTTGTCTCCTACCCTACATTTCTGCTTCTGGAGAAGTATCTTCAAATCAACAAAAGTCTAATCATCTTGACAAAAGCTAAATGTCATAAAATTTCCCACTGTGAGGGGGGCTGCATGCTTGTAATCCCAGTGACTCTGGAGGCAGGGGCAGGAAAGTCACCCGTTCCAGGCCAGAGGCAACCTGTGTAATTTAGCAAGACCCAGCCAGGCATTGTGGCTGGGATGGCATCCCAATTTTTTTTATCTGATTGTACAAATGTCTTACATAAAGATATTTACACTGAGCCGGGTGCAGTGGCACACACCTATCATCCCAGCGATTTGGGAGGTTGAGGCAGGAGGATCGCAAGTTCGAGACCAGGATAGTCTGCGTAATTTAGTGAGACCCTGTCTCAAAAAGTTAAAAAAAAATGGGCTGGGGGTGCAGCTCAGTGGTCCAGTACTTGCAGAATATGCAAGCAGGAGGCCCTGGGTTCAACCTCCAGTACCACAAAAAAAAAAAAAAAAAAAAAAAAAAAAAAAAAAAAAAAAAAAAAAAAAAAAAAAAAAAAAAAAAAAAAAAAAAAAAAAAGAAAGAAAGAAAGAAAGAAAGAAAACAAAAAGGTAGCAAGACCCTGACCCAACATAAAAAATACAAAATGGGCTGGGAGTGCAGCCCAGTGGTAGACCACTTGCAAAATATGTGTGAAGCTCTTAGTTCAATCCCTCAGTACCACACAAACAGAAAAAATGACATAAAATTTTATGAATCTGATAAATGAGAACTGATGTAATGAATGCTACCTAATAGCTCAATTACAGACTTTAAAAGTTTACTGAATTTGAGTGCAGAGATAATGGTTTATTTTGGACATGTGCTTTTTATTCTGTCAAATTAGTTAGAAAAGTTGTATGCTTGTCTTTTATTTAGGCTGATAACCTAATACAATGGTCATTACAGAGCGTAGTTTTTTGTTTGTTTTGTTTATTTCAGTCCTGGGGGTTTCAACCTAAGGTCTCATGCATGCTTTGTAAGTGCTTTACCATTACGCTTTACCACCAACCCATTTTTTTACTTTTTATTTTGAGACAGGGTCTCACTAAGTTATACAGACTGCCTCTGGCTTTGAACTTGCAATCCTCCTGCCTCTGGCTCTCAAGTAACTAGGATTACAGGTGTGCACCACTGCACCCAGAAGAACATAATTTTTTTTTAACTATTAGAGAATGGAAAAGAATTGTATGTAAAAGGAGAAAATGATGAGTTTTATTCCAGATATAAATTATGACTCTAAGTTATACTATGCTCATTTACTCCATAATCTCTATTTTTCCAACAGTTATATAAATTAAAACATTTTACTAAGTCTTTGTTCATATGCCAGTACTTCATACAGCTTTAAATTATGCAATTTATGTGTACTTACACACAACACATAACCTGTTTATTTTATGGAAACATTTAAAACTGACAATAATGCTACTATTGGCTTGTGAGATGGAAATTATTTTCTGAGTAAGTTTTGATGGTTATATTATTTCATAGGAAAATGAGAGATGAGGGCCAAAAGTACATGGAATGATCTCAATAGTGCTTTGTGGATGCTTGCTCGTTAGGCATTCCCAACCCATTTCCAATTTCATTCCATTAAATATCATTTGTATGCCAATGATTCTGACGGTATTCAGAGCTCTCCCTTGCATTCCAAACCAATTCATTTATTACCTTCTGGATGCCTCCATGTGGATGTCTAACAAACACCTTGAACATATGTCTTCCCAGCCCCCAGGAATCCACCCGTGTAGCAGACATTCTCCTTTCCAGTTGTTCATGCCCAGGACCTTGGAGGCTCCCCTGAAACCTCTTCTCATTATGCTCTCAAGTCCTCAGTAAAATCCACCACCCCCAATGCTGCGATATTCTCATCCTCATGCCTCCCCTTTGCGAGCCCATCCTTTCTCACCTAATTACCTGCTTTAAATCTTGCCTCCAGTTAGCTAGCTTCCAACTTGACTCAGAGGAAAACCTGGAGTTCTGATGAACGCCGCCCTGCTTAGAGCTTCCTTTCCTGGCTGCTCTGGTCTCCTGCCACCTGCGTAGTCATTCACCCCAATTCTGTGATCATGTTTTCACACATGGCAGTCTCAAGGACTTTGAATTTGCTGCCTTTGACTCCGAATGCCTTACACTGTTTCCTCTTTGTCTCCATGCCTTGCATATGTCACTCCTTACTATTCCATACCAATGGCACAGCCTGAGCCTGGCACCCCCTAAAGGTCTAACTGGCTTTATCATTGTCTGATATTTATAATTAAGCATTTGGCTTTTTTTTTTTTGGCTGATTTTATGGTTTCTCTTGTCCCACTCAAACCAGAGCTCCATGAAGCACAAATGCCATTTGTTTTGCTCAGTGGTGTGTCCCTATGCCACAGCAGTACCTGACACACAGCAGGCATGCAATGATTTTTATTGAATGTCAACTGTATACCTACTATAGATATTGCTATTAGGCCAAGAGTAAAACTTTCTGAGATAGTGAGTTTATATAATCCTGAACTCTGCTTGAAAATGTTTTCACAATAATTTATATTTCTTTCAAAGAAGTAAGAATAGTATGAAAAGGACACCCTATAATGAGACCGGCATGGAAATTGCACGTTTAAACCTCGAGTTGTTCTCTGTAAGGGTGTCTGACTCCAGGCCAAGGATGATATCATCTATATTCATTAGTACTAATTGAATAGTGTGGTCTCAAAACTTCCCTCCATCTAACAAAATGTGCTGCATTAATTGATTTCATTTTATGAGTGCTGCTGCCGCCAGATACCATTTCCCACAATGATCAGCACTTTCTCTCCTTCCCCAGGCTGGGCATTAATGTGTTGTGCTGGGTCTGTAAAGTACAGTAGATCCAGTGTCAGTCAGACCCATAGGAATCCATTCTTCCAGATTATGGCTTTGGCTACTTGAGAGATTCAGAACTACTTGGTTAGGTTGGGGCAATGAGGTTTTAAGATAATTAAATACCTATAACACGGCACCCATGAGGGAAGTCACAGTAATATGTTTCATTTGGTTTTATAAAGAAAAAGCTGAGGGATGGCTTAATAATTTTCCTCAAAGATGGATAAAATGATACTTTTTAAAAAAGTGATGGCCACCTTTTTGTAATTACACCTGAACAAAGAGTAGAGAAAGAACAGTATAAACCCCTGTGCGAGAGATATAATTTTCAACAGGGACACCAGAACACTGAAGGATAAACTCGACATTCTAAGTATTAAAGTCTAAGAATTAGAATTGTAATCTCTGGGGATATTGAAATGTGGGATTGTCTGGATTACTTTTCCAAGGCAGGGCCAAGTGACCCACCAGCATTCCAACTGTTTTTGGCCCTCTGATATACCCATTTGAAGCAACAAATACTATCCTCGATGGCCAGTCCTCTGAAAAATATTGTGCTCTCTGCCAGGAGGTTTTCAAGACATGAATATGAGAATTTATAGCATGATGTCATTATTCTGAGAGAGAAAATGTTAGAATTGAAATCTGAGAGATGATTGTTGTAACCATTAATTAAAACCATTAATCTCATTAAGCAATTGTGGGAGTCATCACATTTAATAATATTACAGGAAATTAATCTTATTGTTTTGTGTGTTTCCTATTTGTTTGCTTCTCTGGTTCTAGTAATTTAAGACAGTAAAGAATCTTTGTTTCTCAACAACAAATTCTTGGGGAATATTCTTCTGGATACAAATTAAAATAATAATGAAAACTAATTCAAGTATATGAAATAAGAAATCAAGAATGCAAATAAAATACAGTGATAAAAAGTTTCTTTTGATAATTATATTCTATGTAGCGTCTGTCTAGTTTTTTAAAAATGATCATATAAAGACATATTTCCACTTGAAAGGACATAGCAATCTCTTTTTACTCAAAGTCTCCTCTTTTTTCTTAAAAAGCAGTTCTTTACTGTCCTAAATCCTGATATATCAAGGAGTTTAAGCCACAATATGTGCATAGATTATGAGAGGGATCATTATGAACACTATCAAGACGGGGGCATGTTAAAAGACAAGAAGTTAGTTGGGTCACCATATTCCCTGCTCATGAGAATCATGGACCTTGATTTTGCTACCAGATGATAGTTAATACATTTGCTTCTAGGTCTGATAAATTCCAGTAACATGAGAGATGCTATTAGAAAGAGCTCTGCTTTTTAAATTCCTACTCTTCTGGAATAATAGAAGTCTACAAGGAATTAATTCTAATTTTAAAATATGAAACTAACTCTGATGAGTGAGAAAAATCTGCCAAAGGTGATTATATTTTTATAACACATTTTATTTATTTATCTATTTATTTCCATTTTATTTTATTTTATCTTTTTGTGGTATGGGGTGGTTGAACCCAGGGCTTCCCACATACTTTTTGCAAGCACTGTACCACTGACCTTTACCACAACCCTGTTTTTATTTTCCATCTTAGGACAGGGTCTTGCTAAGTTATTCAGGTACCTCTGGCCTTGTACCTGCAATCCTCCTGCCTCATGTTTCCCGAGTTGCTGAGATTACAAACATGTGTCATTGTGCCTGGCTACAAATAGATTTTACCTGTAAATTTTAGAATCTTTGAATGTTCAGAGCATTCCCTTAAGTCATTGACTTTTTTTGGTATATGTATTTATTTACTAATTAAATTTATTGTTTCAACTGATACATAAAAAGACAAAAATTTTACCCATTAGTGGGGCAACATGTAATGTTTCAAGGCATGTTATACGTTAGATAATTTTTAAACCAGGTTAAATTTATCTATCTTCTCAAATAATCTTTGTGGTGAACACATTCAAAATTCTTTCTTCTAAGCTTTTGACATATACAGTATATAATTGTTATCTACAGTCACCCTGCTGTGGGACCGTTGTTATTGTTGTTATTGTTGTCCCATGCTTTCCAGCCTGGTCTGACTCATAGTGACCCTCATAGGATTTTCAATGGCTGATAGTTTCAGGATTGCTTCAGGAGTGGGCTGCCACATCCTTCTGTTTTTACTGTGCTGGAGATTGAACCCAGGTCCTTTGAGAGTACAGCATGACACTCTTCCAATAGTACACCAAACTTCCTTTCCTGTCTAACTGTAACTTAGTATGAATTGGTCAGTCTCTTCACATTCCTTCCTCATCCTACTCTCTAGGCTGTGCTAGCCACCATTCCACTCTCAACTTCTAAGACATGAGAGATGCTATTAGATTTTTAGATTCTACATAGGAGTGAGAACATGTAGTACTTGTCTTCCTTTGCCTGGCTTATTTTTTAACATAATGCTTTTGACCATCCTAAACTTAATTTTCTTAATATAGAGTAGAAAATGTAAGAATATCTGTAACAGTGTTTCATAATATAAATAATAGTCTATAGGGACTAGGCTTTAGCATTTACATAGCTACTTTGAGCTACGATAACTTACATATCTATATTAGCACACACATATACAGATAGCATGCTTGCTCTCTAGAGAACGGCTAAGGAAGCTGATTCGTATATAGAATACACAGTTCTGGCAAGCACGTTTCCCTTTCAGTGTGGATGCTGCTGGCTGATTCTGTTAGAAGGTGGAACTTTCCTTGTACATGCTACATTCTACCACAGCAGTATCATGGGATCTCAGAGATGGGTGTGCCTGTGTCCTTCTGGGTGTGTGTCTCAGAACATCCACAGCATTCAGTTAGACCCAGTCTAATTTTGTTTTATTAAAAAAAATATTAGTGATGGTTCATATTGCAATTACTAGTGATATTATGTGACTTAGGGTTACTATCGAGAACATATGTACCAGTCATGTTTTTGAAGTAGCATATGGGCATTAATTCCCTTAACCCTTCCAAGTACCTCAAGGCAGTACCATCATATCCTTCTTGAAAGTGAGAAGTGATTTACAGTGATACCTCAGCAATCAACCACTCCATGTTCAAACATTTCAAGCCTTCATCCGTATTTTTAGGAGAACTCTGGTTCAGTGCCCCACCGTCTGCTTGTGCCTCAACCAAAATGATGAAACCTGTATGAGACGCCATGCGTATGCATAATGCTTCCAGGTGAAACAAGATTTACACATGGATTTCAAGTAGTAAAGACGTGTCCTGGATTTGTGTTCACAATCTTGTGGGGTTTTCATATACACACACACACACACACACACACACACACACACACACACACTATGTGGTCATCATGGCTAGAAAATTTCTTGAGTGTCACAAAGACCATATGACATACATATGTATATACTTTGTACATCTGAGAAGTGCTGGACAAGTTATTCATCTGCAGAAGGAGTGCAGGGAACTTGAAATAGATTGAATAAAATAGAGGTTACTTCTGATGGAAAAGTCGCAAGTGAGAGAAAACCAATGATGCTCAAGATAGATTTTGTTATTATAATTACCATTATTAAAGGAAAGTTGGATTGGTATAAAAGTATTCTGGAGGTTTTTGTTTCTGACAAAAGACAAAGAAATATGTACAGACAGCAAGCCAAAGAAAATGAAATCAGGAACGACATGCAGATGCATTTTATTGAACTCCACCCTTGATATCAGAATTATGTGACATGAAGAACTACTATGCATCAAAAACAAAGCTATAATCAGGCTGAAGATGTAGCTCAGTGGAAGAGTGCTTGTCCATCATGCTCAAGGCCCTAGGTTTGATCCCAAGTGCTGATTAAAAAAAAAACCTAAACTAAAATTATATATGATATTTAATCATCATTGTCAGATCAATTACTTCCATTTTACAGATGAGTAAGGAAAGGTATACCTATGGTAATCAATTTGCCCAGGATTACCTTCTAACAAATGGGAGAGTTCAGATTTGAATCCAGATAGCAATCTAAAGCTAGAACCCTTGTTATCATCACCTCACTATAATGTGTGACCAGGTGAGAGCAAGAAAAATTGGGAGAGAGGAATATGTGGCTCTTTCTATATATACATACTTACAAACACATATATATCTATATACATATATACACATATCTATGTATATATGTACTCTCTTTTATGCCTATGTAGGTAAACATGCATAAACAAAACATGCCATTAGTGCTTTTAGCTAATGACAGTCTGTATTTGCATATATCTAATTATTCAATTGGGCTGGGGTTTAGCTCAGTGGGTAGAACACTGCTCTGTGCTCTCTGAGGACCCAGATTTGATCCCCAGCACTACAAAAATGGCAATCCATTTCAAAGAAATCCTCAAAACAATCAGCCCCTGAAAACTGTGTGAGGGTCATTTTGAGTCAGATCCAACACAATGGCACTTAATAACAGCAACAATTATTTAATTGCTCCTTTAGTAATGTAAATTATTACTTATATATAACTTGATAATGCATGTGGCTGCTTTAAGGGAAGAAGAAAGGGGTGCACACTGGAAATGGTGCAGGCAGGAAGTCAGAAACACCAGTGAGGGAAATCCAGAGACCATGATTTTCAATGACACCTTTAAAACAAGCCTTTATGTTTGGGCTGTAGGCATTATTGACTAAGCTTCTGAAAAATGATCCCAAAACATGCTGCCTTTTCTGTAGTTTCTGCTTTCTCTCATTCACCTGCTCCTCTCTTTGAAGCAGGAGATTCTCCCTCTGTCTGCTTCTTTCTTACCTAAAACTCTCCCGGGGCTTTTCCAGTAATGCATTCCTGAGGGTTTGTTAACGAGATCAGCTGGCTTCTTAAGGCTTGTGACTGATTGTTCTAGCACTTGTCTAAAAGTCCTCGATGATGCTACAATTTCTTCCTAAGATAAAAGTTTTCTCTTTCCATTTGCTCTGAAAAATGATTTATTCCTCCTCATTCTGTTTCCTTATCATTTTAACTCCATAGCACTCCTTAATGCTTTTTATTAATTTTACTCATTTGTCTCCCTCACTAATGGAGGCTTGACTGCTCAAATGCACATAATCCATTCATAGTATGAATCAGTGCATAAGAAATGCCCTATAAACAACAGCAGTAAATGACAAATAATGAGAGATGTTAAAATTATATCGCAGAGTTGATTAGAGAACTTTTCGTCCGTGAGAGCTTCGGCACTTGGGTAATGTAATAGAAAATACTACTACATCAAGTTTGGAAAGAGTAATGAAGTTAAGTTTTGCCAGGAGAATAGAAAGACTATACATGGAGGTCTTTTTAAGATTCTCTTGCAACATACAATTTATGAGAATGAAAAGATAGCAAAATTGTCTGACTAGTAATGACATTAATCAACATCTTACATTACAATGGAAGTTAAAGCCAATGTAAGAAACCATAAAATTGGCAAAGTTTCTGAAAACTCTGCAATGTTTAGTTATAATTTTTGTGCCAATGTTATTAATTTGAAAAGTTAATATAGGTGTTAACATATCTGTAGTCCAGATGGAGGATATATAAAAACATTGATATAGTGGCTATCACAGTGTTCATATCCAAAATTCATAACCTGAGCAATGACCACATGTTCCAGGAATCTCAGCTCTTAATATCTCCCCTACCTTGTCTGTGGATTTCTAGAATGCACCACTCACATTTGCTCTGGTACTTGGCCACTCCACCCCTCTGGAAAGAACAATTCTACTCTCCATTTAAAACATTAGTATCCTACTCATTTTTCAGCCACTCTTTACAATTTACTTCAAAAGAGCATTTTTCTGGCTTCCCAATCTATACTGATGCAATATAGCACTCACATTTTTTATAGTGGTACTTGTAATAATTTGTACTACCATATTTATTGGTCTGCTCATTTAATATTTGCCATTGCCACCCTCCCAAGACAACATAAGCTCTGAATTACTAAAAGCATGTTGAAACATATTTATCTTTGTGTTGTACTCACCTAATATTATATTTTCATTTTTTTCTCTCTTTAGAAAAATTAGGATAATCATAAATACAAAGCATGTGTAGCATTTTCATTGTGCTTTTCTGAGCATCTCTTGGTAGCAAGTGTCAAAGCTAATTCTACAATATTGGAAGTAATTGCCTTTTATTGCCTCTCTTCCAGAACTTATAAGAATTCAATTGAGGAAAAAAGGAAAATAATTGTTATTTAAAAATCACTGTCAAAGTGAAGAATTCCATCTAACATTTCCAGTATTTAATGCTGATAAACTTGCAAGCATATCTCCGCCAAAGGAAATAACTAAAGACACCAATGATTAAGCTTTTGTTAATTTTCAATATACTGCATATATATTGCAAAGCCTATATCCAACCAATTGCTTTGAGCTACTCCATTTCAGAAATCATTTACTGTATTTTTTCTCATTTTAATATAACTGAAATTGGAAAACACATTGCAATAGGTGGATACTTTTGCTGAAAACTTGGGCTTAGATCAAGAAATTGCCAGGGTCAAAATCCTTTTGTCTGAATAAAATACAATTAAGTAAGGAAACTGTATTAAAAAAAAGAAAGAAAGAAAAAGAAAATGCTGTGCAATTGCTGTAGACAGATTGCACTCATTTTTTCCTTTTCCATGGTTTCATGATTTTAAAAGGTTTAAGAAAGCAACTCAGTAAAAACTTTGCATTCCTATAAAGCTCTTTAAATTTGTTATGATCATAATCATTACTTAATTTTGACATCTTAACAGTTTGCAAGGAAAAGAGATTGGGTATCATCCCTTCCTACAGTCACAAACTGAGCTTTTCATGTTAAATCTTTAGTAGATACATTGCTGGGAAGAATTGATGCCAAAACACTTCGTGTTTTTCTATATTCTGGATATGCTTCAGGGATAATACACAGAAGTAATGTGCTAGTTGTGGACTTTGAAGCTTGGAGATTTGGTTGCTGTAATCATTTTTAATGAAGATTTAGTGATGGCATAGTGCCGTCTTTTTGACTGTGGACTCTGCATCTTGCATTAGTCACCATTGATGCAAGGTATGGCAGTGTCAGCAAGATGAATTTATATATGCCAGCCTGTGTAACTCCAGGTTTTCATCAGGACAGTGACCTGCTGGACCGGCGGAAACACTGCTTCACGGTGCAGTCTGAGACTGGGGAGGACCTCTACTTCTCCGTGGAGTTAGAGTGTGACCTTGCCCAGTGGGAAAGAGCCTTCCAAACAGCAACCTTTCTAGAAGTGGAAAGGATTCAGGTGAGAGTCCATGGAATGTGGGATCTGTGACTCCCAGGGATGCAGGGCCACCTTCCTAGAGTGCTAAACTAAAAGAAGTATAAATACACAGTTCTGTGAGTCTTGACCCCTGTCTCAAATACATTCAATAATTAGTTATTACCATTAAATGAATAATCATGCAATTCTGAATAATATTTTAGTTTTTACACAATATTATCTTTTGAAGCTATTTCCTACAACTCCTTGAAAATATATTTCTAATTTTACCTGGTCTGGGATTTACCTCAGTTGGTAGAGTGCCAGTCTACAGTCTCTGAGGTCCTGGATTTGATTCCCAGCACCACAAAAATGGGAGACGGATATAGCAATCTACTCCCAAGGCAATCCTGAAACAATCAGCCATTGAAAACCCTATGAAGGTCGACCATGAGTTGGACACGACTCTATGGCACCTAACAACAACAACAATTTTAATTAGACAGTGAGTTAATCTGAATCTCATATAGAAAGTGCTCTGATTTTAGGCAGTTGTTTACAAGGCCATGTCCTGTTCTCCCAATGTAATCATAGAATCCCCAGCCTGTTGCCCTCATAGGCTCTTCATTCATACATACTGTTTTTCTTCTAGAAAAGCTTCCCTTTGTCTGTGCCTTTCAGAAACATATACAGCATTTGAAACTTTTTTCAAGGGTCATATCATCCATGAACAGTGTATTGATTACCACAATTCTTTTTACAACAGTCCTGTTTAAACTCTTCTCTCTTCCGGCTTTTGAAAATAATATCAATTTCTTTTGTTTGTTTTCTTTGTCCTCTCCACACTCTGTCATAGATGGGAATGATGTGCTGGTCATTCCCCACACTAAGCTATAGTTTGCTTGAGATGGTTTTATTCCTCTGCCAAATGTAATCTAATGCATTTTACATATCACAAGTATCCATCAAATATTTACTGAACTGTTTTTCTTCAGTGTGAAGTCACATCTAGATCAAACTTCATAGAGTCCTTTGTCTCGACAGTTTCTGAGACCATGAACAGCAAGACCTTCCTAGAATTGGTTCTGTTGCTGATGCCTAACCAGTCTGGAGAAACTGAAAGATCATGAGGACTTTGTCCCTTGTAGATCGATTCAAAGAGCAAGGACTTCCAAGCACAAATGGACATTTAATTTTGAAAACAAATATTTTTGGAAATATAAAAATGACTACAACACAATGGGAGAAGGACCTGGCAACCCACTCCAGAAATAATCTGCCATTGAAAACCCTATGAGTAGCAGAGAAGCACTGACAATAGTGCCGGGCATGGCACAGTGTCAGGGAATGTTTCATTCTGTTGTATGTGGGGTCACTGTGAGCTGGACCTGACTTGGTGGCACCTAATAAACACCAGAACATTTACCTGTTATAGGAGACTTCTATGCATTTTTTTCACTGTGGTAAAGTGATTTTTTCCTGAACACAAATCGCTGTAGTCAATATATCATATCGCACCAATATGACATTACAATCAGGGGAAGAGGACAGAGAAATCTCAAATTTTGGTTGTTTCATTGCTCAATTGACATTTCCCTTAAGGCCAACTTTCCATCTTCATCTATCTAAAAATCATAAACTGGCTGAAAATAATTTCCATAAGTTAGCAGCACAGATTTCAGTCTAGTAAAAATTGTTGTTTGTTGCTAGGTACCATGGAGTTGAATCCCACTTATAGCCACCCTATGTACAACAGAAGGAATCATTCCCTGACACTGTGCCCTGCCCTGTACTGTGTCAGTGCTTCTCTGCTATTCATATGGTTTTCAGTGGTGGATTGTTTGGGTGTAAACTGCCATGTCCTTCTCCCAGTTTTGTGCTGCTGGGGATCAGACCCAGGGCCTCAGAGAATGCAGAGTAGCACTCTACTAACTAAGCTGAACCCCAGCTTCAGTAAAATAGATATTTTGATATCAAAAGTAGAAAGATGGATAGTATCTTAAGTATCATTTTATTCTATCAACACTTGTAAAGCATTCAAATGTACTTTAACTGACTAGGAGTTGACACTTTTGTCATGCTGTACCACCCTAGTATCCAATCTTATCTGATCTTGGAGGCTAAGCAGGGTCGAGCATGGTTAGTCCTTGGATGAGAGATCACCTGGGAATACTGGGTGCTATAAGCTTGGGAGAAGGACCCAGCAACCCACTCCCAAAAAATAATCTGCCTTTGAAAACCCTATGAACAGCAGAGAAGCACTGACAATACTACTGGGCAGAGCAAAGTGTTGTGTTTTGTTCTATTGAACACTGGGTTGCTAAGTCAACAACAACAATAGCATTTAATAATTTTAGGCCCTCCTATTTATTGTTTCTTTGAAATATTCCACTTCACTTGAAATAACTGTATGGAAATGTCTGCGTGTCATTCTCACGTTAAGATTCCATTATAAGTCTCTTGATGTTTGGAAATAAGACAAAGATGAAATTATATTTTTACTTTGTAATTTAATACTTTTTAGTTTAATTATGGGCTTTGTATTCTCTAAGCTGATTTTCAGTGAAATATTTTGAACTACTTCTTGAACTATTCACAAAACCAGTTAAGAAACTTATCCCAAGTACAAAGAAAAATATTTCACATATTTTTAGCTCTTATATGGAATTTCTAATCATTCTTTGCTTACTATATGAGAAACTAGTAATCATTGGCTGATTATTTTAGTACTGTTATTCAGTAGTCAAAGATGTGAATTATGTACACATGAAGAATTGTGTGTTTTCTTTTGCATTCTCAATATTGCCCTATCATTAAAGTTGGCTAAAAAATAAAGTGGGAACATAGGTCCTACTGTAAAGAAGGCAGAAGAAAGGGTATCACATTGCCTAATACTACACTTTTTAATTTTAAATTGTTTTTTATTAATAGGACTACACAATATTTTCTATCTTCTAATTTATTTTCTGCCTGTAGCTATAGCCCTGTGACATCCAATCCCTTCAGATCTCAGAAGCTAAGCAGGGTCGGGCCTGGTTAGTACTTGGATAGGAGACTGCCTGGGCACACCAGGTGCTGTAGGCTTGGGAGATGGACCCAACAACCCACTCCCAAAAATCAATCTGCCTTTGAAAACCCTATGAACAGCAGAGAAGCACTGACAATAGTGTTTTGCCTGTTGTATGCAATACCAACTCTACGGCATCTAACATCACAACAATTTCTTACCAATTTTCATGCCAGTGTGTTGAATCTCTATTGTACTTAACATTAATATACATATCTACATATTTATCTGAAGCATATACTGAAAGCATATACTTCTAAACTATTCCACATTGTTATTTAAATCAACATTTTTAAATTTGGAAAATGTAGTGAATATTGAAATAGGATGATGATAATTTAAATGAAATTTTATATTTCCCTAGTGCCAAAGTAATAATATGAAACTTACTTCACTTGTGGTATGTTTGGTGCCTTTACAATTTTCTAAGAGTAAA
>VMDO01032278.1:0-19166 GCA_007922755.1 Pedetes capensis | reverse complement strand
TAACAACCTGCGTTATGCAGATGACACCACTTTGCTTGCGGAAAATGAAGAGGATTTAAAACACTTACTGATAAAGATCAAAGATCATAGCCTTCAATATGGGTTACGACTAAACATCAACAAAACAAAAATCCTTACACCTGGGTCAGCACGCAACTTCACAATAAATGGAGAAAAGGTTGAGGTTGTCCAAGATTTTACTTTGCTTGGCTCTATAATCAACCCCATTGGAAGCAGCAGTCAAGAAATCAAAAGACGCATTGCTGTAGGAAAAGCTGTGGCAAAAGATCTCTTTAGAGTATTGAAAAGCAAAGATGTCACATTGAAGACGAAGGTGCGTCTGACTCATGCCATGGTATTTTCAGTGGTATCATATGGTTGTGAAAGCTGGACATTGAACAAGAGAGACAGAAAAAGAATTGATGCTTTTGAATTGTGGTGCTGGAGACATCTATTGAATATACCATGGACTGCCAAAAGAACCAACAAATCTGTCCTATAAGGAGTGCAACCGAAGTGCTCCTTGGAAGCAAGAATGGCCAGACTGCGTCTTACATATTTCGGACATGTAGTCAGGAGAGATCAATCCCTGAAGAAGGACATCATGTTTGGTAGAGTGGCAGGTCAATGCAAAAGAGGAAAACCCTCTACCAGATGGATTGACACAGTGTCTTCAACAATGGGCTTAAACATAAGTAAGATGGTTTGCCTGGCACAGAATCGGCAAATGTTTCGATCTGCTGTACATAGGGTCACTATGAGTCGCACTTGACTTGACGGCACCTAACAACAAAAGAACAATCAAGAAAAGATTTTTGATATTCAACTTTTCTTGATTAGTACTTCCAGGAAGTTAATAAGATACAATTTAAGCCAGAAACTCAATTACCTGCTCAAGCTTAACGCTGACAAATTTTCTTCCCAATCAATTTCTTCTGTTTCATATAAGTCATTTCAAGTAAACTGAGAGAACTAGAAACTAGAGCTGTAAGATAAAATATAACTGTGAGAATTTATCTTGTGGTTGAACTTCATATTGAATCAAGGTTTTAAGTAATTACATAGTCACTGTCTAACACTGAAAGTTTTAGAAAAATTAGGCATATGTATCATATTTAGAGATCTTTCTACTATCTTTTGGCTGTCTATTAAGGTGTCTTACCCTTTTACTCAATCTTATATTACTTTATCAAGTAAAACTATTTTTGTGTAACCAAATTGGAAAATCATGTCAGGGAATAAAGAATTGATTATTCCTCTGGTATGTTGTTCTAATTGGGTAAACATGTGGAAAAAGAATCAAATTGTATCCTTATTTCACACTTATCACAATGAATTCTATGTTGATTTTACATTTAAATAACAATAATGAAATCATAAAATATCAAAGTATTAATAAATATTTATATAACTGTCTTAGGCCATATTTGGTTGCTATAATTGAGTACCATAGGCTGAGTAATTTATAAGGAAAGAAGTTTATTGAGCTCACAGTTCTGAAAGCTTGGAAGTTCAAGATCAGGCATCCACATCTGGTGATGGTCTTTTTGCTGGTGGAGATTGTGCAGAGACCTAAGGTAAAACACGGAGGAAGAAACTGAACGTCCTAACTCAGTTTGCTCCATTTCTTTTTATAAATCCACAACCCCACAGGATTATAACTTTACCCTTGTGGCTTCATTTAACCTTAATTACCTCCACAAAGTACCAGCTGCAAATATCGTAGTCAGATTATGTTTCTGCCATCTTAATATCTCACAATAAGGATTAAATTTCAACATGAATTGTGGTGAGAACATTCAAATGATAGAAATAATCTATGTTGTGGAATGACTTTGTCTTGGGTTATCAATGCAGAAGTTGTCAAACCACTAATAAATTTTAACATATAGAATTTTAACCAAAATATCAAAAAGACTAATTCTTCCCATTTAATGATCAAATGTTTAAAACACATGTAACTAAGTGTTAATAGTCTTTGTATGTTAAGGGTAGTTATTTATGAATGGATAAGAAAAAGATAGAGAAAAATATACTAAGAAAATGAATAAATGATGCAAAAATAAATATAAATTTTGAATATACACATGGGAAAATGTCATACATGTTTGCTAGAAATAAATGAAATAATTATGAAGATGAGATGATATTTTCTCATCTATCAAAGTGACAAAGGCCAAGAGTTTGATTGGGCGGGTGTGTGGTCTCAGGGACTGTAGTATTACATTGCTGGGAGAAGTATAAATTGACATAATCTCTCTCAAGATAATTTGGCTTTATCAAGACCCACAACATTCACAAAACGTTTAGCATGGAAATTTTTTTTCTCTAGAAATTTATTCTTAAAAATAACAAAACAAATGCAGAAACACTTAGCATAAATGTTACTGTAGCATTATTTAAAATAGTGAAACTGTGAGCAACCTAAATCCAAGTTTGAGGAATTTGTTCAGTCCTTTGATAGATACACTCAAGTACTGAAAAGGTTCTGTATCAACAAACAAAGATCTAATAGCTGTTGTTAAGTGGGGAAAGAAGGGTTCAGAATGATTCATATTGTGTGACCCCGTTATATATATGCATCACATGTATCATGATCTTTTTAATTTATCCGTATTTTACATAAGAAATCTAAATCTTCTGTAATAAATTTCAAGAGAATAGTTTGCTTCCTATTTATATTTAAAAAATTTCTGGTAAGAACCTATACCATTACATGTAACTATAGGAAAAATCATTCAAGATATTGTAATTCTTATTTTTATTTTTTGTTTTGTTTGTTTGTTTGTTTGAGACGGGGTCTTGCTGTATAGCCCAGGGTGACCTGGAATTCTCTATATAGACTGGGCTGGACTTGAATTTATGTCAATCTTTCTTCCTGTGTCTCCAGAGTACTGGGAATATAAGCATGCCCCACCATGCCCAGCATGATATCATCATTCTTGCTCTTGTTGAGGCAGAGTGGCTGATGAATAAACTACAGTTCCAGAGGCAGAGCCCAGAGTGGTCAGGAACTTGTAGATGTATGCTCTCTTCTGATTTTAGCATGTCATAAATGAAAGAAATGTAGTATCATTAGAATTTTGATGCTTTAATAGAGTGTAACTTGGATAACTTTTTATGTCCAGGATACTCACCCATCTGCATATACACACATAAACATGGACATAAATATACATAAACATATAAGTTGGGAAGTTGAGGAGGAAAGATAATACCTTCATTCTGATAAACACTAGCAACTTGTAACCAATGAATTTTAACTCAGTGATATATCAACTCTAGAGATATGATTATGTAATATGATCAGATGCAGATAAAATATCTAATATTTGAATCTGTTTCTAGAGACTACTAGATCTCAAATAATCAGATTTGTTCATTCAGTCAGTCAGTCAATATGTATTTATTAAGCACATGTTATGTGCCAGGAATCATTTTAGCTACTAAGAATATTATAGTAACCAAAGTCTCTACCCTCATGTTGATTTCAGTTGAGTTTATCAAAGTGACTCCAGTGATTTTATATTTTTGTAGAACAAGTAATAAATAGGCTTTTATGGGGCATAGTCATCTATGTTCACTAACAGTATAATCACAAGCAGTAAATGTATTTTGAAAGCTGTGATTTTTGCCCTTTTTATAATTAACTGAACTCTGAAGACAGTGTCTGGAGACAAACATCTTCCACATCACAGGTTCTTAACACAGGTTGTCCTCTGCTTACTCTTCCCATTTTGCAAAGGCAAAATAGAGGTGGCATACCCAGATAGTTTCCATTTCATTCATCCACCCCTACCCAAATATCCAAAACTATCACTAGGACCTATTTATTTCAATTGTTTTTTTTCCAAATATTGCTCTAATATGTTCCCATTTTCTCCATGTACATTATCGCTTCCCTTCACAGGTCACTACCATGGCTTGCCTGAGCCATGACAACCTCTTCCTAACTGGTCTCATCACATTCACTCCTTTTCTGTTTCCATCAATTCTGCATACCTGCACTGACCAGTGTGCACCACTAGCCACAGGGCCTATGGAGCAACATAAAGCTAGTCTAATTTGAAATAGGCCATAAGTTTAAAATAGTAGATTTAAAGTAGTTAATATGAAAAAAGAATGTGAAACATTCTTTTGATTCAGTTGATTGCATGTTGACATAATCTGTTGGGTAAATAGAACATTAGAATGCTAGAAAATCTATTATTAGATATATGGCTTGTGTTATATTTCTATTGGACCTAATGTCGATTGTAATTTTAAAAATGTAATATATCATATTTCTGGGCACAACATTTCTACATCTTCTTTTTACTCTGAGGATAAAGACTAAAATCTTTAACATGGTCTATAAACCTTTAAGGGGTCTTCCCTGCCTGTCTTTATAATTTCTAGCACTTTCCAATCTTGTCCTTTGATTTCTGAGTTCCAGCTTATTACCATTCCTGAACAGTAATCTTTCAGCACAATGGCTTTTCTCACTACATATTGAGGCATAATTGTCATGAAAGAAATTTAGTGATCGGAGACAAACATTAAAAAAAAAAAATAGAAGCCACATGTGGTTGCCTGTATTCCCCACACTCAGAAGCATGGGACCAACCTAAGCTACATAGTGAAACTTTCCCTCAAAAAATAAAAAACAAACACATAAAGAAAAACAAAACATAAAATAAATAAATAAATAAATAAATAAATGAAGGAAGAAAGAAAGAAAGAAAAAGAAAAATAGAATGGAGTAGAAGAGACAAGAAAATAAGAGAGTACACCATAAACAAAGTGTAAATATTACTTCATGTGAAAACTTTTATGTAGATGCTTTTGATCTTGTGTGTTTGTGTACTGAGTTAAGTAGTAAAATATATTTTGTGCCAAAAAAAATGCTTGAGAAGTAATACTATAACCCAAGCATTCTCAGATTCGGCATTAATACATTTTGAGTGGATAATACTTTGATGTAGGCCTAAGAAATCTTTTCTGACTCCAACTCATGGAGTTCTACTATTTTTTAGAAATTTGGTTAATTCTGTCTTTTATATTTAAATCTACAATTTTCATCAAATTATTTTCAGTGTGTGAAGTGATGTGGAGATGGTGGTTCATTTGTTTTCCTTATGGATATACAGATTTCGCAGAGCTATTTGTTGAAAAGACTTTTCTTTCCGTATTCAGTTGCTGTTATGTTTTTGTAAGCTTTAGTTGACTATATATAAATGAGTTAATTTTTGCAATCCAGATTCTGTGACTTTGGTCTATTTTTATATTGTTAAATCAACAGCACATTGGCTTGATTGCTGTGGCATTATCACAAATTGGTTTTTTAAAATTTAGTTTTTAGCCCAAAAGTAAAAATTGATACGTGCATATATTATGTAATGTTTGAGTTAGATTAGGCATGTCTATCTTCGCAACTAGCGTTTTTATAGGGAAACCATTCAAAATCTTTTTTTAGCTTTTTCAAACATATAATATATATGTCATTTATAATCACCCTGCTGTGCAATAGCAGACCAGAACTTCTTACTGAAATCTAACGGTAACTTTGTACTCATATGTAATTCTTTCAACTTTTATCTTCTTTTAATCTTTTTAATTTCTACAAAATTTTAGAATTTACTTGACAATGTCTAAAGAAAACCTTGCTAGTAAGTATTTCGAATGAGATTGTGCTGAAATTTTAGATCAACTTTGGAGCAATTAACATCTTAATGATAACTTAGCCTTCCAGTCCATGAACATGGAATATATTATCATTTATTTTGATCTCCTCTAATTTTTAAACAATATTGTATTGTTTTCATTGAAAAACGATTGCAAATATATTTATATATTGTTAAATTTATGATTAAGCATTTGAATGCCATTGTTCATAACATTTCCTATTTTCTTATTTTTTTTATTACTAGGATCTGTAGTGATGTCCCTTATTTTATCCCTGGTGTTGATCATTTGTGGTCTCATTCTCACCCCATTCCCATTATTCTAGCTAGAAGTTATTGCAGAATTGACTTTTGTGATTTTTGGTAATTGTTGATCATTAACTTAATTTTTCTCTTATATTATCTTTATTATTCCTATTCTTTTACTTATTTCAGGTTTTATTTTGAAAAGTCCAATTTGAAACTTTTTTCTACCCCTCTCCCATGACATGAGAAGCTGTTTGATAGCAGGGACAATATGTGCTTCCTAGCATGTAAGACCTCAAGAATTATTTGTTAAATCAATTATCAAAGACAGAAATTGGAACGTTCCAGATACCCAACACATCATTTGGTTGACATTTGTGTTGATTATCCAGGACTGAAAAATCAATGATCCCAAAGTTTCTTGTGTGATGGGAAAGAAGAAGAAATGCAAGAAAATGATTAAAAATAAAAATTCATTCTAAAATGCTGAAGGAGTGTAATAATGCAGAAAGAACAGAGATACATAACAGTCAAAGCAGGCTAAATTTCAGCTTCTAGATGTGGGGTTTGGGGTGAATAACTTTCTAACTTCAGTTTCCTCATCTGAAAATACAGTCACATGATCTCTTAGAAGTTTGAAGGATTAAATAAAATAAAATGAACTTACAACAATATCCACTATAAATTAGGAGCCCAATGGGTGCCATGCTCACTGGGATTATAGGTGCGCCCCACCGCACCCAGCTCACAAATAGCTTTTAAAGAGTCATGTGCCAGGATCTGGGCTGGGTATCTATGAATACTCCCAATCTTTGTACTATTGATCTGTCAGAATCTAGCCATCAGTCATGAGACCATGACTGGACTGAGGGCATCCTTCAAATGTACCAATATGTTTCAATCTTATACATTAGAAAAGAGCATCTTCTTCATTTAATATTTTTCCATCTTTCTTTTTTTTCAGTACTTGGGGATTGAACCCAAGGCCTCATACATACTTTGCAAGGGTTCTACCACTGAGCTATACTCCGAGTCCATTTTGTTTTTAAATTGTTTTATCATCTTGAGTCAGGGTCTCATTAAGTTATGCAGGCTGCCTCTGGCCTTGCAACTGCAATTCTCTTGATTCTGCCTCCTGAGCCACTGGGATTTACAGCTATAATCCACTGCACCAGGCCTATTTTCCCATGTTTCTGCACAGGGCCCTAAAATACAGGTTACTTCTGTTACTCAGTGTTTGACATTTGTCAAACAGCGTTTGAGCCCCAAAACTCAAGAATACATTATTTAGCTTTTTTGAGAGGAGGTAAATGTTAACTTTGCAAGACTGCCTGGGACAAACAATAAAAAGACACAAATCACTTATTTGTTCTTTGTTCTATTCTGTTGTGTGATTTGTTATTCTTTGTTCTATACTGTCTTCTGAAGTTTTTCCCTTATCTTTCACACCTTTATTCTAATTGATCACAAGAATTAATGTCTAAAAAATGGGAACATGGGAAAAAATGAGAAGTTATAAGAAATTTCATATCTTCTGAAAAAATTTCTTTTAATTTCCTCCATTCTGCCTTTTCAGGAATGAAATTCTGTATCAGGTGACATTTGTTAATTGAATGATTTGATCATCTATGAAAGAGATTATAAAACCACAACCTGCAAGCTAAATCTGGCCCATGGCCTATTTTTATGAATCTTTATTGGAGCAAAGTCATGTATTTCATTTATGTATGGTTTGTGGATAGTTTTACACTGATTTCAGGCAGAGTTGCATAGTCATGACAGAATCTGGCCTACAAACTCTAGAGTACATATCTGGCCCATTATAGGAAAAAATAAAGGTTAACTTTTCACTTATGAAACTGATATTAATTGCTGAACCATTGATAGTTTGAGTGCTTTTGATCCTGTGGTCAGTATTTTGCTTCATCATATAAATAACTTCTCATACATGAACAGGGAAAGGCCCACTAGAAATATAGTCAACAGAGCTCATTGTCCCATTAGGTCATCAAAGCCAATATCCAGGATGTACTTGGCCCCATTGTCAAATGATGTCCATCAATATAAAACTTAGTATTAGATATCCCTGTTTTATGATGCTCTCCCATGCTCTTGTCCTGTTTCTATTTATTGCTGCTTTATAGTAGTTCACGATCTAAGACACCTAATACTTAAACAACTGAAATTTTTTATGGGAATTACAAATAGTGATTTTTTTAAGAAAAAGAACTATAAGCCAGGCATGGTGGCTTATGCTTGTAATTCCAGCAGTAGGGAGGTTAAGGAAGGAGGATTGTGAGTTCTAATCTAGCTTGGAATACATGTCAAGACCCTGTCTCAGACAAAAATGGGAAGGGGAGTCTGGAGGAAGAGAGAGAGAAAGAAAGAAGGGGGGGAAAGAAATTTGCTTGCCAAAAGTTATGTCAAAAAAATGCTTTAAAAGACATACTTTTGGATTTCTTTGTGAGCAAAAGGGGTGAATAATTTTAAATATTCATTTCTTAATAGCTGCAAGACACACTTAATTAAAGAGACAAGATACTAGTTTGCAAAGGTAAATAGGGTTGATGACTACTGTGATCACTTTTTTTTAAAAGCTCTGAGTTCAACACACCATCTGGCTTGAACAATGTATGATACACACAATTAAAGTGGAATAAATGTCTTGAGAAGCTTAACTGACTTCCTGTTCTTTTGATATTGCTTAGAATCAAAACCCTGCTATCATCTCTGCATAATAAATCAAGCTGAAATTCCAGTTAATTCAATGAATATTTCATTTTTCTAGATATGACTATAGCTGTACCTTCTGTAAGTATAAGGGTAATGAAGGAAGTCACTAAAAATAGTATGTCCCATTAACTGATTAGATGATCATAAAGAGAAGAAAATTCAATACGTAAAGTTGACATACTATCCTTTCATCTCTCTTCACTGATTCAATCAATTTCTAATCAAGGCATTTTTTTAATTATGAAAAATTTCAAACATGCAGAATAATTGGACAAATGAATATCCACCATCAAGATTCAGCACTAGGTAATGACCATATTTGCATTTGCCTATTTTACCTCAAGTAATTTAAAATCTAGAATAGTGCCTCAAGCTTTTTATTTATGTACTTAATTCTATTCAATTCTTTTTTTAATTTTAAACTTTTTAATTTTGAGAAAATTATAGATTCACACGAAGTTGTGAGAAATATAATACAGAGAGATTCTGCGTATCCTTTACCCAGTTTTCCCCTAATTTGGTAGTGTCTTTCAAACTGATAATATAATATTGTAATTAGGATAATGATATTGATACAGTCAAAATACAGCACCATTTCACCCATTAGGGCCCCTCATAGAGTCCTTTTACAGCCACCCCTACTTCTTTTTGTCTCTGTCCCCTCCATACCCCCTGACAACCACTAATCTATTCTTTCGTCTATATTGACTTTCAAAACAGACCAAGTCATTTTTCTCATAGATTATCTCACAGCCTGAATGTATGTGCTTTCTTAGTATGGCTATTTACCTTTATTCTTAATCCTCTATTTCTGGAAAACTGGAAAGTTGGCCTAAAAACTTTACTGAATACATAGTAAACATTTTGGGCAACAATACTTCATAGATGATGTTTTGTACACCATTTTGCATCACAGCAAGAGGTATGCAATGTGAGGATGTCCCAATATTAGCGATGCTAAGTTTGATGACTGTTGATTTGATGAACAACAAACCTCTCCAGCAAAATGAAAGGTATATTTTCCTGTGGCAACTGTGTATATCTGATACTCCAGCAATATTTTATGTAATTGTTTTCACCTCTATAAATGATCTTTGACTGAATTACTTATTGCCAGAGTGATCAAAAACTATGAGGTTGTAATCTTTATATTTTTTCCTAAGGTTACTAACTGATTTTTTGTAGAGAAAGTGTTTTCCTCTTTAATTCAGCTCTTTCCCTTCACCAGCTGTCAGAGTAAAGAATCAGTATAACAGGTGAATGACTATATATTCCTCTTTGTCCAAGACAGTCCTTGTTATGTCTCTTTCTCCAGAATTAATCTTATTGTGCCCTCATTCACTCTCAAAACATTATCAGATTGATAATAAATTATAAAGTCATTCTATGCTTCAGTCATCTCTAACTCTTCTTTTCCCTTTAAGAATTATTATAGCTCCTAAGTCAATTTATTCAGTGTTTCACAATGAATTATGTACTTTGATATCCACGTTTTTATGTTCAAACAATTAAAATAATGATCTCTTTAAATATTTGAATCTCATCACACAGGTACTAGAGTCTCAAATTTGAATAAAGTAAGTTCCTTAAAATTCCTTTGCATATTTTTGTCATAACTCCAGTGGTCTTTGACTAAATCTTTGCTTTATGAAATAGTAATATATTACAGCATTACTTTATATTATCTATGCTCCAGATTTGAACTTAACCATTTCCTCAAATAATTCTGATTTTTTTCCCGTGGCAATTGGTAGTTAAAAACCAATATCTAAATGTCAAGAGTATTCATTTTTACTGGAGTGTTGTGGCTTCCATACATTTCAATGGATAAAGCTAGGATACATCTAAATATTATATACTGAAATATTAAGTTTATATTGTCATTTCCATCTCAAATTTAACATGACAGTGCTTTTCATTTCTTTGATCCTGCATATATACTGTATGTTTTTTACTAAAAATCCTGATTACTAATGGGCACATTTACTTTATTCTAAGTTATGCATGAAATCGTTACAAAATAAAAATTTCAATATGATTATCAACCTTGAGTACGGTTTAAATTTATTTCAACTCTTTCTCACCTTTAGAATATGTCATATTGAAGATGCACAGCTAGAATGCTGAGACAAAAGTCATCTAAACATTTACCAGGCCAACTAAACAAACTAAACAACAAGAAAAGTAACACCATGAGAAAAAAATTGCTTATAGATTTTAATGACAGGCGAAAGGTTAGTATCTCAAACATTCAAAGAGCTACTAGCAACAGAATATATAATAAACAACAAAAATGTGGTAGAGATATCAATGTTTTTAGTTCACAGGAAAAAATGCAAATGATTCTTTACATATGAAAATAAGCTTAATTTGATCACAATAAGTTAGATGTAATTAAACCTCTAGTAATGTACAAACATTGACTTATAATACTGGCAGAAATCCAAGTTTGGCAGCATATTCTTTTGGCGAGGCTGGAGGGGTAGAGATAATGAATGACATTTGCTGGTGATAATGCAAAATAGTATAATTCTTTACGGGCATGAGTAGGGAATAGCTGGCAAAATATGTACATGTACTAATTTTTTTGACAAAGATAATCCAGAATTTCTCTATCTCAAGGTCATTACTGCAATCTTATCTGCAAAATCCCTTTTACCATGTAAGGAAATACACTCATAGGTTCTGGGAGTTAGGATATGGACATCATGGGGGATGGGGGTGATTTCCTGTCTACCACACAGCCCCACAGTACCAGATGTACTTAGCAATAAATTTAAGAAATTGAAGTCAGATACAGTGTTTTGTCTAATTATGTGAGAAATAAGGAAAAAAACCAGTAAGAGAAAGATAACTGGAAAATCCTCAAATATTTAGAAAATGGTCACTTCTAAAATATGCTTAGGCCAAAGAAGAAGTAAGAGAGGAAATTAGAAAATATGTGGAACTAAATGTAAAGAAAATAACTACATCTCAGAATTTGTGGGACAGTTATAGCCATGTATTGTAACTGAACTAAACCCCAGACCAATATAAACACTAAGAGATACTTATATTGGGCTGGGGTTTAGTTCAGTTGATAGAGTGCTGCTCTGTACTCTCTGAGTCCCTGGATTTGATCCCCAGCACTGCAAAAATGGGAGAAAGATGTGGCAGCCCACTCTCAAAACAAACCTAAAACAATCAGCTATTGAAAACCTTATGAAGGAGCAGGGGTGGTGGTGCACGCCTATAATCCCACCAACTCAGGAGGCAGAGGAAGGAGGATTGAAAGTTTGAGACTAGAGGCAGTCTGCGTAATTTAGTGAGATCCCCTGTCTCTACAAGTAAAAAATGGACTAGGAGTGCATCTCAGTGGTACAGCACTTGGAAAGCATTCGTATATGAGGCCCTGGGTTCAACTCCCAGTACTGGAAAAACAAAAAACAAAAAACAAAACAAAACAAAACCTTACAAAGGTCGCAATGGGTCAGATCTGACTCCATGGCACCTAATAATAAATTAAAAAAAAAAAAAAAAGCTTCTATGGGAAGGATCAAGAGAAAAAGACACAAATTATCATTATCAGGAATGAAATAAGAGATGTCACTTTTAATTGGGTAGACACTGAGAAAATAATAAAAGAACATTGTGAAAATCTTTATTCCAATAACTTGAGAACTTACATGAGTTGGAAAAATTGCTTGAAAGGCCCAAATTACCAAACTGACTCACACAGAAACAGACATAATTGTTCTGTGCCTATTAAAGAATTTAAATTCATTACTTAAGTGCACTTCCATCCGGGGCGCAGTGGCACATGCCTGTAATCTCAGTCACTGCTTAGGGAAGAGGACTGCAAGTTAGAGCCCAGAGGCAACCTGCAAATACCTGGCAAGAATATGTCTCAAGATAAAAAGTAAAAATGTTGCTGAGAATGGGGTCAGGGGCACAGTTCAGTGGTAGAGCACTTGTAAAACATGTGCAAGGCCCTGGGTTCAGCCCTCTGGTACTGCAAACAACAACAACAACAACAACAACAAAAACCCAGATAAATAAAATTTAAAACATAAAAATTAAGAAAGGGACTTGAAGTGCATCTCAGTGGTAGAGTGCTTGCAAAATATGTGCAAGGCCCTGTGTTCAGCATCCCAGCACACCAAACCAAACCAAACCAAACAAAAAACGAAAACCCAAAACCCGAAACCAAATGAAATCAAACCAGAACAAAATTCTTCCAAAAGAAAACTTCCCAACCAGATGGCTTCATAGGAGAAAGCCATTGAATATATAGAGAAAAAAATACCAGTCCTACATAATCTCCTTCAGAAGATGGAGAAGCAATAGTTTCCAAAGTATTTTATGAATTCAACATTAACGTAATATCACATCCAAAGACATTTTAAGAAAGCAAAGAAGCCAGTGTCTTGGTGCACACCAGTAACTCCAGCCCTTTGGGAGGCAGAAGAAGGAAGATCATGAGTTTGAGGCCAGAGGTAGCATGAATAATTTAGCAAGATACTGGTTTAAAATAAAATAATAAAAAGGGAGCTGGGAGTGCTTGCAGCTCAGTGGTAGAGCACTTGCAATGTATGTGCAAGGTCTTGAGCTCAAGCCCCAATACCAGGAAAAAGAAAAGATAAAGATCAATATCCCTTATAAAACTAAATGCAAAAATCTGTAACTAAACATTAAAAAAATTAATCAAGCACTATAAAAATAGCTAATACATGGGAACCAAGTGGTATTATCGCAGGATTAAAAGGTTGGTTTAGCATTCTAAACTCAATGAATAAGATTCTTGTGCAGAAAATAACACGGAAAAACATATGATCATCTCAATAGATGTGATAAAAACATTTTGCAAAATGTGTCATCTACTCATTTTAAAGCTTTCAGCAAAAACGTAAATATTAGAGTAAGAGAAGGAAACCAGCTAATGATATATTGCAGGTGAAAGACTGAATAATTTCCTATTAATATTAAGAAGGGGCTGGGATTTAGCTCAGTGGGTAGAGCGCTGCGCTGCAGTCTCTGAGGTCCGGAGTTCAATTCCCAGCACCGCAAAAATGGGAGAAGGGCCTGGCAATCCACTCTCAAGGCAATCCCGAAGCACTCAGCCATTGAAAACCCTCTGAGGGTCGCTATGAGTCGGATACCGACTTGACGGCACCTAACAACAACAACAACAATATTAAGAAAAAGGCAAGAGTGTTCCTATGTAACATTTTCAACATTGTGCCTGAAGTCCTGTGTCATGCAATAAAACAAAGAAAAGAAATAAAAAGAATATATATATATATATATATATATATATTGCTGTTACTAGGTGCTATTGAGTCAGCATCCAACTCATAGTGACTCTACATGCAACAGGTAAACCAGTATTGTTAGTGCTTCTTTGCTGTTCATAAGATTTTCAATGGCTGATTGTTTGTTGGGAGTGGGTTGCCAGGTTCTTCTCCCAAGCCCACAGCACCTGGTGTTCCCAGGTGATCTCCCATCCAAGTACTAACCAGGCCTGACCCTGCTTAGCTTCCAAGATCTGACAGGATCAGATGCCACAGTGATATGGCTGCAGGCAAATGTGTGTGTGTGTGTGTGTGTGTGTGTGTGTGTGTGTGTGTGTGTGTGTATGTATGTATATATTTATATATACATATATGTGTATATATATGTATGTATATATGTATATATACACACATATATATGTGTGTGTGTGTATATATAAAAATAAGAAAACAAAGTTATTTTATTTTTGTATAAATTATTTTTATCTTTTGGTTGTCATCCTGTATACAGAAATTCCTACGGACTCTGTAAATAAAGCTACTGTAGTAAGCAGATGTAACATCATATAGCACAGCACCAGCATACCAAAATCAATTGTGTTTCTGGATACATGTAGTTACAATAACAGAGAATCATAAAGTGCTTAGAGATAATTTTAACAATATGTATGATACTTATACATTGAAAGGTCTGGGATTTAGCTCAGTTGGTAGAGTGCCACTCTTCAGTGTCTGAGGTCCTGAGTTCTATTCCTAGCACTGCAAAAACAGGACAAGGACGTGGCAATCTTCTCCTAAGTAATCCCAAAACAATCAGCCATTGAAAACCCTATGAAGGTCACTATGAGTTGGACATGACTCGACAGCACCTAACAACAACAGTATATATTGAAAACTATGAAAGATTTCTTTCTTTCTTTCTTTCTTTTTTTTTTTTCCGGTACTGGAGGTTGAACCCAGGGCCTCACGCTTGCAGGTGCTGGACCACTCAGCTGCACCTCCAGCCCATTTTTTTCTTTTACTTTTTGAGACAGTGTCTTGCTAAGTTACACAGACTGCCTCTGGTCTCGAATTTATGATCCTCCTGCCTCCTCCTGAGATGATGGGATTACAGCCGTGTGCCACTGCACCCTGCCATACCATGAAAGATTTCTGAAAAAAGTTAAAGGAGACATAAATAATTTAGAAGGCACAATGTCAATGAGTTGGAAGCCTAAGTGTTAAGGTATTAAATCATTCTAAATTTTTTATACATTTAACAAAATCCAATTAAAATCCCAAATGATATAGAATTTTGTAAAGGGAGACTGCATTTCGAGGACTAATACTCTGATTTCAAGACTTGCTAACAATTTATAATAAGATAGTTCAATATTAGCATAAATATAGGTAGATAGGTCAAAGGAATAGTATTCAGAGTTCTGAAACCTATACATGGATGATTAAATGATCAATTTATTTGGCAAACTGCCAAAGTAATTCTGTATATAGAGAATTGTCTTTTCAATAGATGATACTGGAGTAACTGAATATTTGTATGGAAAAATGGAACGATGGTACTTTCCTCAAACTACACAAAATTTGATCCAAAATGAATTATAGATCTCAATAAAAGATTTAAACCCTTAAAATTTCTGGAAGAAATATATGAAAAAAGTCTTTGTGATCTTGGGTATGGGAAAGATTTACTTAATTAAAGACACAAACAAGTGGGAGCAGTGGCACATGCCTGTAATCCCAGAGACTTGGGAGACAGAGGCAGGAGGATTGCAAGTTTGAGACAGGAGGCAGTCTGCGTAATTTAGTGAGACCCTGTCTCAAAAAGTAAAAAAAAGAAGGGGGGGGCTAGGGGTGCAGCTCAGTGACCCAGCACTTGCAGAGCATGCAAGCGTGAGGACCTGGGTTCAACCCGCAGTACCACAAGAAAAAAAAAAGAAAAAAAAACCATATGAATCACAAAAGAAAAAAATAATAATTAAATTTTACCAAAATAAAAAACTTTGGCCAGAAAACATCATTAAGAAAATCCAAAGGCAAGCCACAAGTTAGCAAATACTCTTGCAAAACACATGTTACAAAGAGCTTGGGCTCAGAATATGTAAAGAAATCTTATGGCTCAATAATAATAAGAAAACTCAATGAAAAAACAAATGGAGAAGTAATTCAAATGTGACCAATGAATTCAGGAGTGAACATCATTGGTAACTAGGTAAGTGCAAATTAAAACCACAATGACATAATACCCCCCAGGGTACCCCCCAGGATACCCCCACTCATAGTGACCCTCATAGGGTTTTCAATGGCTGATTGTCTCGGGATTGCCAAGTCCTTCTTCCATTTTTGTGATGCTGGGAACCAAACCTGGGACCTCAGGGACTGCAGAGTGGTGCTCTACCAACAGATCTAAAGCCCAGTTCCCCTCCCCCCACCAGGGTAGCTGAAATTAAAAACTAATGCTAGAAAAGATGTAGAGCAACTGGAACATTCATGGACCCCACAAGGGAATGCTAAATGGCATGCCAAGGAGAATGGCAGTGCTTCAGAAGAAACTGTTCTATGAGTCTGGATGCATGAGTCAGAGTCATGCATTCTGGATGCATGAGTCAGAGTCAAAACAGAGCCAGTCAACCTGGTTTTTCCAGTAAGACAACTGAGAAATAAATGTTCCTTGTTACTATCCATTGAGATTACTGGATTATTTGTTACACAGCATATTTTATAAAAGCTGATGAATAGAGTTGTATTTTAACTTGTATCTAGTGGTATACTTTTTCCTTTTTTCATACCATGCAAAAGCTTTTTGTAGTTGAATGTATGGACATTTTCCTTTATTTTGGGGTGTTTGAAATATAATAGGAAAGATTGTACCACTTTTGTGTCTAAAAAAATTAATTATATTTTCTTCTAGTATATGTAATATTCTTTTTCATATTTAGATTCTTGATTCATACGGAGAAGTGTTAAGTAAGAGGTTTGGATTCAACTGTATTTTTTCTAAACAACTATTCAATTTTAAATGAATATTTAAAATGAATTTAAAATTTTAAAATAAATTTAAATGAATAAATCATTTACTTCTAATGTATCTTTTCCTCAGTTATTAAAATACTACATTTATCATATACCCAATACCCATATTCTTGCTCTAATTTTGTACTTCTTATTTTTCTTCATTGTTTGTCCACTGTTCTTGCACTAACACTTGCACACTCTTCAATTATAATGTTTTTATAGTATAGTTTAAGATGCTTTTCATTGATCATTTTCAGTATTTTCTATCCACTTGCTTGTGAATTTTAAGAATCAAATTTGCAACAAATAGCTTCACAGAGGGCTGTGATTTAACTCAGTTGGTAGAGCGCCACTCTGCAGTCTCTGAGGTCCCAAGTTTGATTCCCAGCACTGCAAAAATGGGAGAAGGATGTGGCAACCCACTCCCAAGGCAATCCTGAAACAGTCAGCCATTGAAAACCCTATGAGGATCGCTATGGGTTGGACATGACTCCACTCCACCTAACAATAACAACAACAAGCTTCACAGATGAATTGACAGTTTTATTGAGATTCCATATTTTTACAATATGTAAATTTATGCTGACTTGAATTATTTTGACTCTTTATAGTTCAGTTCCCTCAATACAAGAATAAATATAAGGTGTTTTTGTTCCAGTTTAATTTGGTATTTTTTATAGTGTTTTATTTATTTCCATGTAATTTTTTTACACATTTATTGTTCATTTAAATTCTGTTTTTTCTCACTATTCATTTGGATGTTGCTCTGAAAATTTTTTTTCTGTTATATTTTCTAATTAGTCATTTTTGCATATACAAAATAACTTTCTTATTGATTTTATATCTCATATTATGGTTTATAATCATATTTTAATTGATTATTTTCATGTGCACTATCACTATTAATTCATATAGAAATATTTTTATATTTTATTTTATATGTATTATATTTTTAATTCTTGTGTTTATAATTACTTTGGGTAATATCTCTAAAGCAAGAATACCTAGTAAACGAAAATGACAGCCTTTCTTGTCTCATTCCTGTCATAAAATTCCTGCAGTGTTTTCCCATAAAATGCTACCTTTTGAGTTGAGGAATGAATATACAAATATACCCAAATACACAAACACAGAGACATTTTCACTTTAATGATGAATTTATTAAATTTCATTTCACAAAGTTTTCCTTTTAAATTAGCAACTGATGTTGAATTTTCAAAAGCCTCTCAAATGTTTAGGAAGATATATGACTTTGCTTCCTTAAATCACTCAAGGTCTTGAATTACATTAATGGCTCTTTCAAAAACGGTGAACCAGTTTTGGAACATTATGATAAATATTTGGTCAGGATATGTCATGCTGTAGTGTGCTGTTCCCCCAAACGTCCGTCAGTTTGCTGCACGGTGGGGGCTTGTGTGTTGCAATGAGGCTGAGAGCTCTGCCACTGTAACCTCGGACATGAGCAAGGTTACCCACGGTGGACAGGTTTTCAGCTGAGCTTCCAGACTAAGACAGACTAGGGAGTAGGACCTGGCGAGCCACTCCCGAAACAACTAGCCATTGAAAACCCTATGGATAGCAAAGAGACACTGTCAGATATAATGCTGGAAAATGAGGCCCCCAGGTTGGAAGGCACTCAAAAGACTACTGGGGAAGAGTTGCCTCCTCCAAGTAGAGTCTACTGTGATGACAGAAATGGAGTAAAATCCCAGGGTGCTCAACTTGCTGATGTGGCACGACTCAAAATGAGGAGAAACAACTGTAAACATCCATTAATAATTGGAACATGGAATGTACGTAGCATGAATCTAGGAAAATTAGAAATTGTTAAAAGAGAAATGGATCGCATAAACATTGACATTCTAGGCATCAGTGAGCTAAAATGGACCAGCATGGGCCATTTTGAGTCAGACAGTCGTATGGTCTACTATGCTGGGAATGACAAACTAAAGAGATATGGGGTTGCATTCATCATCATAAAAGACATTTCAAGATCTGTCATGAAATACAATGTTGTCAGTGATAGAATAATGTCCATATGCTTACAAGGAAGGCCAGTTAATATGACTATTATTCAAATTTATGCACCCACCACTAAGGCCACAAATGAAGAAAGGGAAGACTTTTATCAGCTTCTGCAATCTGAAATAGATCAAACATGCAATCAAGACATACTGATAATCACTGGTGACTGGAATGCAAAGGTTGGAAACAAACAAGAAGGCTCAGTAGTTGGAAAATA
>VMDO01032277.1:0-19164 GCA_007922755.1 Pedetes capensis | reverse complement strand
AACAACAACAACAACAACAACAAGCTGGTGATACAGTTCTTTTCTGTCCTTATCAAGCCTTAAGATTTCATCTAAAACTGGTACCACCTCATATTCATTTGTAGTTACTTGGTGAGCAAAGAATTTAAAATAAGAACAAATATTTTTAGAAACAGTTTTCTTCAATCCTAGGATCTTTCTCATACATACGTATAATAGAATGTTGTGTTGTTGTTAGGTGCCGTCGAGTCGAGTACGACTCATAGCGACTCTAAGTACAGCAGATCGAAACACTTGCTGATTCTGTGCCAGGCAAACGGTCTTATTTATGTTTAAGCCCATTGTTGCAAACACTGTGTCAATCCATCTGGTGGAGGGTTTTCCTCTTTTGTGTTGACCTGCCACTCTCCCAAACATGATGTCCTTCTCCAGGGATTGATCTCTCCTGACTACATGTCCGAAATATGTAAGAAGCAGTCTGGCAAGTCTTGCTTCCAAGGAGCACTCTGGTTGCACTTCTTCTAGGACAGATTTGTTGGTTCTTTTGGCAGTCCTTGGTATATTCAATAGATGTCTCCAGCATCACAATTCAAAAGCATCAATTCTTTTTCTGTCTCTCTTGTTCAATGTCCAGCTTTCACAACCATATGATGCCACTGAAAATACCATGGCATGAGTCAGACACACCTTCGTCTTCAATGTGACATCTTTGCTTTTCAATACTCTAAAGAGATCTTTTGCCACAGCTTTTCCTAGAGCAATGCATCCTTTGATTACTTCACTGCTGCTTCCACAGGTGTTGATTATAGAGCCAAGCAAAGAAAAATCTTGGACAACCTCAATCTTTTCTCCATTTATTGTGAAGTTGCATGCTGACCCAGTCATAAGGATTTTTGTTTTGTTGATGCCCATATTGAAGTAGCCCATATTGAAGGCTATGATCTTTGATCTTCATCAGTAAATGTTTTAAATCCTCTTCACTTTCAGCAAGCAGAGTTGTGTCATCTGCATAATGCAGGTTGTTAATGAGTCTTCCTCCAATCTTGATGCTGCATTCTTCTTCATAAAGTCCAGCTTCTCGGATTATTTGCTCAGCATGTAAATTGATGAGATAGGGTGAAAGTATACAGCACTGACGCACACCTTTCTCAACTTTAAACCAGGCAGTGTTTCCTTGTTCTATTCGAACAACTGCCTCCTGGTTCATGTACAGATTTCTCATGAGCACAATTAGGTGTTCTGGTATTCCCATTTTCCGAAGTGTTATCCATAATTTGTTATTATCTACACAATCAAATGCCTTTGCATACTCAATAAAACATATATAGACATTTTTCTGATATTCTCTGCTTTCAGCTAATATCCATCTGACATCAGCAGTGATGTCCCTGGTTCACCGCGCTCTTCTGAATCCCGCTTGAGTTTCTGGTAATTCCCTGTCTATATACTGCTGCAGTCGCTTCTGAATGATCTTTAGTAGAATTTTGCTCGTGTGCTATATTAATGATATTGTCCAATAGTTTGCACATACAGTTGGATCCCCTTTTTGGGGAATAGGCACAAGTATGGATTTCTTCCAGTCAGTTGGCCAAGTACCTGTTTTCCAAATCTGTTGGCATAAACATGTTAACACCTCCAGTGCTGCATCTGTTTGTTGAAACATCTCTATTGCTATCCCATCAATTCCTGGAGCCTTATGTTTCACCAGTTCTTTCAAGGCAGCTTCCACTTAGTCCTTCAACACCATTGGCTCCTGTTCATATGCAACCTCTTGGAATGGTTGGTCCTCTACCAATTCTTACTTGTATAATGACTCTGTGTATTCTTCCTGTCTTCTTTTGATGTTTTCTGCATCATTTGATATTTTTCCTGTAGAATCTTTCACTACTGCCACTCGATGCTTGAATTTTTTCTTCACGTCCTTAAGCTTGAGAAACACAGAGTGTGTTCTTCCCTTTTGGTTTTCTGCCTCCAGCTCCTTGCACATGTCATTATAATATTTGTTTTTGTCTTCTCGAGCTGCCTTCTGAAATCTTCTGTTTAGTTCCTTAATTTCCTCATGTCTTCCTTTTGCTTTAGCTGCTCGATGTTCAAGGGCAAGTTCCAGTGTCTCTTTTGACGTGTAATTTGTTCTTTTCTTTTTTTCTTGTCTTTTAAAGAACTTTTTGCTTCCTTCTTGAATGATATCTTTTATGTCCTGCCACAACTCTTCTGGTCTCCTATCATTTGTGTCTAATGCATTAAACCTATTTTTCAGGTGGTCTCTGAACTCAGGTGGGATATACTCAAGGTCATACCGTGGCTCTTGTATACTTGTTCTAATTTTCTTCAGCTTCAGTTTGAACTTGCATATGAGAAGTTGATAGTCTGTTCCACAGTCAGCACCTGGTCTTGTTTGGACATTTTGTACAGACATTTTGTACATTTTTCCATCGTCTCTTTCCACATATGTAGTCAATTTGATTTCTGTATGTTCCATCTAGTGAAGTCCATGTGTATTGTCTCCATTTATGATGTTGAAAAAATATATTTGCAATGAAAAGGTCATTGGTCTGACAAAATTCTATCATGCGATCTCCAGCTTCGTTTCTGTCACCAAGGCCATATTTTCCAACTACTGAGCCTTCTTTGTTTCCAACCTTTGCATTCCAGTCACCAGTGATTATCAGAATGTCTTGATTGCATGTTTGACCTATTTCAGATTGCAGAAGCTGATAGAAGTCTTCCCTTTCTTCATTTGTGGCCTTAGTGGTCAGTGCATCAATTTGAATAATAGTCACATTAACTGGCCTTCCTGGTGAACATATGGATATTATTCTATCACTGACAACATTCTATTTCATGACCGATCTTGAAATGTCTTTTTTGATGATGAATGCAACCCCATTTCTCTGTAGTTTATCATTCCCAGCATAGTAGACCATATGATTGTCTGACTCAAAATGGCCTATGCCTGTCCATTTTAGCTCACTGATGCCTAGGATGTCAATGTTTATGTGCTCTATTTCTTTTTTCACAATTTCTGATTTGCCTAGATTCATACTATGTGCGTTCCATGTTCCAATTACTAATGGATGTTTACAGTTGTTTCTCCTCATTTTGAGTCGCGGCACATCAGCAAGTTGAGCACCCTGGGGCTTTACTCCATTTCCGTCATCACAGTAGACTACTTGGAGGAGGCAACTCTTCCCCAGTAGTCTTTTGAGTGCCTTCCAACCTAGGGCCTCATTATCTGGCACTATATCTGACAGTGTCTCTTTGCTATCCATAGGGTTTTCAATGGCTAGTTGCTTCGGGAGTGGCTCGCCGGGTCCTGCTCCCTATTTTGTCTTAGTCTGGAAGCTCAGCTGAAAACCTGTCCACATGGGTAACCTTGCTCATGTCCGAGGTTACAGTGGCAGAGCTCTCAGCTTCATCTCAACACACAAGCCCCCACAGTGTGGCAAACTGACAGACATGTGGGGGGTAATAGAATAGATATCTCCAATTGTAATTTCTTGAAAAATATAATATATTCAGTGTCAATCAAAATAACACTTTATCTTTCTCATTTCTTCAATCTTTGGTCTGTCTAAACTTCGGTGGGTAGCACAGTAAACCTGGCACACAGACGATATTTAATAGTTTATTCTTACGCCATAATAAAAATTTACTTTTAAATGATTTTTTGCTCTTGTTTTATTTTTTCCTTCCTTTAATGTTTAAGATCATTTAAAATCATATAGAATGAAGAGTTTCAGAATATATAAGATTGAAATACATGGTAAATTCTATGTTAGCATGGGAGATTGTCAAAATGTTCTCAATAGAAAAGCATAAGAAGTAGTGAGGCACTGAATACCTAAGTCTTAATATACCAGGGAAATTTTATAGTGGACATAATTTTTGAGAATGGGAGTTTCTACGTTCACTTTTTAAAAGAGTGAATGACTTAAAAGAAGGAATATTTTAAATATTTAAAATTATCAAAGCAAGGCTGGGGAAATAGCTCAGTGGTAGAGTACTTGCTTACAATGGAAAACATCCTGGATTTGATACTCCCACAAAAAAAATTAAATAAATTATCAAAGTATATCTGATTTACATACATGTATCAGAATATAAAATATCTTATGCTTCTTATTGAAACTATAATCACTATAGACTGAATTGTTCCACAAGAAGGCACAATAAGTTATTCATCTTTTGCTTTCCTTGTGATGTTAACTTACAATATTTTATATCTTATTTCACTTGTTTAAAGCCAAGGCTGAGACTTTAGTGTCATTGTTTCTGCTGACATTTATTCATGATCCCGTAGGTATTTTCTAAGAAGTTGGAGCCTTTCTCTGTTCTTCTCCTCCTCTCTTTCTGAGTTCTCACCAGAATTACCTTTGTGACTCATTCCCTGCATATGTAAGCATTTGCTAGCATGTAACTCAAAACTTTTCCTACCTCTACCCACTACCAGCCACCAAAGTTACTTCTACCATTTTTTGGTATTTGTTATAGCATCACTACCCTTTGTGGTATCAATTTCTAGATTAGTCCCTTTGCACTGCATAATAAACCATATACTTTTAGTTCCTGAAATTAGCATTTTTCTCAGCACACCTATAACTGCATAAGTGTGATCCTAATGCCATGTTTTTTTTTTAATGGAGTTTGTTGCATATGGCTAACCAGTATCACCTACAAAACCACTAGCCTGAAGATATGACATGAAATGACAAGAAATTAGTCATATAATCTTTTCTTATTTACTTTCTTTTCTTTCTTTCTTTCATTGCATCATTGCAAAGTATCAGTATATACTATTTCCTTCTTTCCTTTCTCTCTCCCTCCCTCCCTCTCTCCTCTCTCCCTCATCACTCCCTCTTTTTTTCTTTCCCTCCCTTCCTTCTTTCTTTCCCTCCTTCCTTCCTTTCTTTCTTCTTTCTTTTTTCTTTCTCTTTCCTTTTTTTCTTTTTGTGTTTTGTGGTACTAGGGGTGGTAAACCACCCAGGACCTTACATGTGGTAGGCAATTGTTCTACCACTGAGCTTCACACCTCAGCCCCTTTTTAATTTTAATTTTATTTTGGGTTGTGCAGGCTGCCTCTAGTCCTAAACTTTCAATCCTCCTGCCTCAGCCTCCCATGTTGCTAGGATTACAGGTATGCACTGTGGTACCTAGTTCTTTGCTTTTTTAAGGAAAATTCTTTGATTCTTTAGAAAAGACAGGCTACATTGGCAGAAAATCAATAGGAGTGGAAACACTTAATCATTGAGTTTATTTTTGCCACATTTTAGCAAAGGATTTTCATGTTATAAAAACACACGTTCAGTAAAAACATTTTTGATAATTTTATCCATTCAACAAATGTTTAGTGAGAGTATATTCTGTGCCAAGTTCATGAAATTTCTTTCTTATTTTTTAATGTTACTTAAGTCTTACCTGTTTCCAAAAGTTGAGGTAACTATCTCAAGATGTTTTTTCCACCCATTACAACTTATCAGGATTTTATAGAATCCACATAGTAATATTGGTGCCTCTGTTTCTTTCAAAGAGCTTTACTTCCCAGGGATGCAGTGTTTGATAGTTATTCTGGTTTTAATAAGTTAAGAAAATAATCTTGCTCTCAAATCAACCAACATTGTTGAGCATTATATTTTATTTTTTACTAAGCTTTCTATTATACACTAAAAATAAATGACAAAGAAACAGAAGATATTTTTCTGCTTCTATTTTCATTTCTTGCCAAGAGATTCACAAGCAAGCAAAAAACTAAGTCTTGTCCTTGGGAACATTATATTGTCAGACAACAAGATATCTGTGGAAAACAACCTAAAAACAATATGAGACATGAAAAACAATGGTTCTTATATTTTAATGTTCATAAAATCACCATGGGATCTTGTTCAAATGCAGACTCGGTTCAGTAGAGCTGAAGAGGGGGACCTAAACTTCCACATTTCTAATAAGTTACTGTGTATGGATGCTACTGTCACCTGTACCACACTTTGAGTAGCAAGGAGACTACAACGTCTGAACTAGCCTCTGGCACTAGCAAGCTGAGCTAGTCATTTCATCTCTCTGGGTTTATTTATTATATGGGGAAGAATTTCATAAAGCAAATGGCATCTAATACTCCTTGCAACTCTTACACTTTGATCCTCTATGAGTATACATTGGTGTATTTTTCAGTCAACATTTGTTTTCTATTTAAAAGTTTATGAAAGTCAATCTTCATTAAATTTCATAATAGCAGAAAAGGCAGATTAGAGAGTTAACTAGCTTGTTTTCTGAGTTAATAGTTCTTCTGCTTACCATTTATCTCATAATTTAAACAATTATATTAATTCATAAGATTCTTCATCTTCAAATGTATATTATGTAAATTGTCTTTTAGATTTTGACTTTTATGCTCTCTGGTTTTCTATAATGAGAATACAAAAGTTTGAATGTTTTTATCTATCACATGGATTTCTAATATCTTAATCTTAAAATAGGAACTGGCAGCCTAGAAGTGCCTACAAAACAATGTTCTATGCTTTTGAACTCAAAGACAAATATTTTCTGTTTAATATTTCTGTAGAAGTAGTCACATCACATAACTTTGTGCTAAGAATTCTTGACTACTATTGTAGGAATATGTTATTCAGTCAATGAGCTCAAAATTATAGTTAGATAGAATAAGTAGTTCTGGTGTTCTTTTGAACAGTAAGATGACTATACATAATGACAATGTATATTTCAAAAAGCTACAAGAAAGGACTTTGAATGTTTTTACAGTAAAGAAATGATTGATATTTCAGGAAATAAATGTGTGAAATTGTATGATCAAATATATACATACTAGTACTCATGGTAGGCTTGCCTTTCTAGACAGACGTCTGTCTTCAAAGCTTATAAGAGCTCAAGAATATACTTTTCAACAAAAGCGTAATGTTTGATTAGAAATAACTAGTATACTTTCCACTTTCCTCCACCAAAGAGGTCTTTGTGGGCAAAGAGCAGAAGGAACTAGGAATTGTCTCAAATTTTACTACTTTTCACATATATACTTGATGGATCTATCATTATTGTTGTTGTTGTTAGGTGCCGTCGAGTCAGTATCCGACTCATAGTGACCCTCATAGGGTTTTCAATGGCTACTTCGGGATTGCCTTGGGAGTGGATTGCCAGGTCCTTCTCCCATCATTATAGTATTAGATAAAGATCAGCAGACGTAACAGAAATCATCCTCAGTACTTGAATATATGTAGCTTAATGTGTGGTTATATAGGAAGTGGAGAGATTGACTAAGCAGGAGACAATGTTAGCAATGGGAAAGTTTTTACTTTCCCTAGGCTGGAGAGAGACAGAGGGGAATACAAGTTCATACAGCCTTCCGTGTCAACTAACCCAAGTTGGAATGACAGTGATAGTATCCAGTGGAAGCAAGAGCCATAACATCCCAGGCGGAAAAAGAAGATAGGAGATACTCTGACATCTTTCTTCTTATCCTTTCAGTCTCCTGGCACTGCATCTTATGGGGTAAATGCACCCACAAATCAACATTTGCACTTATTTCATTACTTTTTTGGAAATCATTCATTCTCTTTCTACTATTTTTATGGTTTCTCTATTCTTCTGGTGGTTTTATATTTTACCATACCTACTTAACCTATCAATCCGCCATTGAAAACCCTATGAATAGCAGAGAAGCACTGACAATAATGTTTCGCCTGTTTTACGTAGGGTCGCTATGAGTGGGATACCGACTCGATGGCACCTAACAACAACAAACAACAACTGAATCTATGAAAGCCTAAAATTAGTTAATATCTTTGCCCTTTCCCAAACAACACAATAATGTTCGCCTGTATGGTTTTAATGCTATTATTTTTATATAATTCTAGGTCTCTTAGACCTCGTTCAACAATGTCATTTTTACTTTATATGTTGTTGTTGTTGTTAGGTGCCATAGACTCGTATCTGACTCATAGTGACCTGCATAGGGTTTTCAGTGGCAGATTGTTTCAGGATTGCCTTGAGAGTGGATTGCCTCGTCCTCCCATTTTTGCGGTGCTGGGAATTGAACTCAGGACCTCAGAGACTGCAGGGCAGCACTCTACCAACTGAGCTAAATCCCAGCTATGTTTACTTTATATAGTAGTAATAAAAAAATCATTGCACATACATTACAGGTACCTTTCCAAGTACTTTCTTATACCCTTTCACATCATCCTCATGATGATAGCATGAAGATTGTAGTATTAAAATCATCATTTTGCAAACAGGAAAAGAAAGACAAATTGAGGTTAACTAATTTGTACATGGTCATACCAGCTAAATGACAGTCAGACTTTCAATGCAGGCCATTGGCTCCTGAGTCCAACTCACAATTATTCTGCAGAGCTTCTGTTTATGACTGTTTTCTTTTATTTTCCCCACATATTTATAAATTTCTTAGTGTCCTAACATCAAATATCTCAGCCTGTCTGTCCAAAAACATTTTTTCTTAATGTAGATTTTCTTAATGTAGATTTTTCATGAACAATGTCAGACTTGATTATTTAAAATTTTCTTCATTTTTCCCTCATTCTCAAGAAAGACAATTTTTAATGGCTATAAAATACCACACTGGTGTCTAATCCTGTCAGAACTTGGAAGATAAGCAGGGTCAGGCCTGATTAGTACTTGGATAAGAGACCCCCTGGGAATACCAGCTGCTGTAGGCTTGGAAGAAGGACCTGTCAACCCAGTCCCGAAAAAACAATCATCCATCTAAAACCCTATGAATAGCAGAAACCACTGACTGCTGGGCATGACACAGAGTCCTGCAATCTTTCACATTTTGTGTGTGAGTCCAACTCCACTCAAGGGCATTTAATAACAACAGCAAATAAAGTTATAGGCTGTTATCTTCACTCAGCATATCAAAGATATTTCATTATATCTAAGCTTTCCTTCTTTCTTTAATGAAGTCAACTGGCAATCTAATTATTATTCTTTTGTAAATAATCAAAATTTCACCTTGACCATTTGAAATATTGACCTTTTGTTTAGTGTATTGTAATTTCACTATCAACAGTTTAAGTGTGGATTTGTTTTATTTATTTCATTTTTTTCAGTTGTTTATTTTTATGTTATATTTAATCTTATTTAAAACTTTTAAGCTTCATGAATCTGGACTTGGTATCTTTTAATTCTGGAAGATCTCAACAATTATACCTTTAGATAAGACCTCTGCCCTAGTCTCTCTTTTTTCTGCATCTGGAATTCTAAGTTTTGACTTTTCTAGGCTTTAGTCTTTTCACCATTCTTCCTATCCATTTGCTACACTGGGCTGAATTGTTAATACTCTCTTCAGTTTTTAATATGGTTTAACAAAATTCTAAACTTCAAGTGTATTTTTTCTTTTTCTTTCCAGGAATTCCTTTTATTCATCCAATCTTCATGTTATTTGTGATTATTTTAAAGTTCTTTATACTTTTATAAAATGTTTATAATTTTTGTTAATGACTTCAAAGGCTAGATTTCCTGTTTATTCTGGTGTTTATGGTGCCTTTTTCCTTAATATTACTTTTGTGATTTTATTTTACTACTATGTGTTCAATTTGCCTTGAAACTTCATACATGGCATAAGTTGAAGTCTCAGATCCTGGTCCCCAGATCAAATTTGCATTTGCTTCTGGTAAATAGAGTCCAAACCACTAAAGCCAGATAGAACATACAGGAACCAAATTGACTACATTTGTGGAAAAAGATGATGGATAATCTCAATATTGGAAATCGGAACAAGATCAGGTACTGATGGTGGATTAGACCATTATCCGCTCATACATAAGTTCAAACTAAAACTGAAGAAAATTAGAATAAGTGTACAAAAGCCAAGTTATGACCTTGAGTATATCCCACCTGAGGTTAGAGAACATCTCAAGAACAGATTTGATGTGTTACATACTAATGCTCAAAGATCAGATGAGTTGTGGCACAACAGTAAGACATTATTAATAAGGAAAGCAAAAGGTTATTAAAAGGACAGGAAAAAGAAAACACCACACCACATGTCAAAAGAGACTCTGAAACTTGTCCTTGAATACTGAGTAGCTCATGTAAGGGGAAGACATGGCGAAGTTAAAGAAGTAAACAGAAGATTCCAAAGGGCAGCTCAAGAAGACAAAATCAAGTATTATAATAACATGTTCAAGTTGACTTTTACTTAAAGTAAAAGGTCCTATACACAAGTTGATATGAAGAAAATACACGGACTTAGTGCAGAAGGGATAATATAAAGAGTAGAAAGGAGGAAAGGAACTAGCAAAAGGAAGTGAAGCTTGTGGAAGGTAGAATGGGGAGGAGAAACAATGTGGAGGGATAAATGGGGAGAGGATAATCTCAGTGTAAATGATGGACCTTCATGAGTACATGGGAAAAATAGGGTAACATAACCCAAACATACATATGAGTTCTACTATATATTAGTCAAAAGGTTCCATAAACCTTGTATGTTGATAAAAATGTAACTAAAAGTGATGTAATGGTTGCATAATAGAAAAAGAAAATGCTGTATTACTCTGTACCCCACCAACATTTACCAATAAAGGGGGAAAAAGTAAATAGAAGGATGGGAGTGCATAAGAGCAAGGCTTGTGGGGATGAGATGGGACAATATCATTTACATGACTTTCATTTTGAATTAATTGATTTCAGCAAAACGATCATCTACTATGGCATCAAGTATCCAAATATGCTTTTAAATTGCATAGATTCAACTGTCTGATTAAATTAAAACAACTTTAAAAAAAGAAACAGGTAAAGAGTCTGAACTTATAACATTTGAAAGATGCTTCTAAATTTTAAAAATAAATGTGTGAAACAGGAAAAAAAATAATAACATGTATGAAGATCTGCAGAAAGAAAACCTGAAGGGTAGAACATGTTCTGTTTTCTCAAACTTAAAAGAATTAAAGAAAAAATTGAAGCCATGAGTGGCAATAACGAAGATTTCTACAGGGAAAATATTAAACACAGGAAGCATCAAAAGAAGATATACTAAAAAGAGCTGGTGATTGGCCAACCATTTCAAGAGATTGCATATTATAAGAAACAATGACATTGGATGAAGAAGTGGAAGCTGCCTTGAAGGCATTGGCAAAACAAAAGACTCCAAGAATTGATGGAATACCAACTGAGATTTTTCAACAAACAGACATAGCACTGGAGGTACTCACTTTTTTATGCCAAGAGATTTGGAAAACAGCTAACTGGCCAACTGACAGAAAGAAATCCATATTGTGCCTTTTCCCAAGAAAGTAGATCCAACTGAATGTAGAAATTATCAATAACATCATTAATATCACACACAAGTAAATTTTTTCTAAACATAATTCAAAAGGGACTGTAGCAATATATTGATGAACTTCTGAAGGTAAAGCTGGATTCAGAAGAGAGTGAGGAACTAGAGACGTCATTGCTGACGTCAGATGTTGGCTGAAAGCAGAGAATACCAGAAAGATGTCTATGTTTTATTGAGTATACAAAGGCATTTGACTGTGTGGATCATAATAAATTATGGATAACATTGTGAAGAATAGGAATACCAGAGCACTTAATTGAACTCATGAAAAATCTGTACATGAATCAGGGGGAAGTCATTTGAACAGAACAAGGAACGCTCCTTGGTTTAAAGTCAGGAAAGGTGTGCAACAAGGCTCTAGCCTTTCTCCATTCTTCTTCAATATCTATGTTTAGCAAATAATATGAAAAGCTGAACTTTATGAAAAAGAATGCTGCATCATGATTGTAGGAAGACTCATTAATAGCCTGTGTTATGCCTGTGTTATGTTGCTTGCTGAAAGTGAAGAGAATTTGAAACATTTACTGATGAAGTTCAAAGAACACAGCTCTCAGTATGAACTGTGCCCCAACATCAACAAAACAAAATCCTTGCAACTGGGTTAGTATGTAGCTTTATGATAAATGGAGAAAAGATTGAGATTGTACAAGATTTTGCTTTACTATGTTCTACAATCAACACCCACAGAAGCAGCAGTCAAGAAATAAAAAGATGTATTTCGTTGGGAAAAAGAAGTTGCAAAAGACTTCTTTAGAGTGTTCAAAAGTAGAAATATCACATTTAAGATGAAAGTACACCTGACTCATGCCATTGTATTTTCTGTTGCATCATGTGGTTGTGAAAGCTGAAATTAAATTATAGGAAATTATAGGAAAAATATTTAGCAGGGAGACAGGAGAGAATTGGTGCTTTGAATTATGGTGCTAGAGATGAATATTGAATATACTATGGTCTGCCAAAGGAACCAACAGTTCTGTCCTAGAAAAAGTGCAACCAAAGTGCTCCATGGAAGCAAGGATAGCTAGACTGCATCTTATGGATTTTGGACATGTTGTCAGGAGGGACCAATCCCTGAAGAAGAACATCATGTTTGGGAGAGTGGCAAGTCAACAATAAAAGGGAAGACCCTCAACTAGATGGACTGACACAGTGTCTGCAACAATGGGGTTAAACATAAATAAGATCATATGCCTGGCATAGAATCAGGAAATGTTTTGTTCTATTGTACATAGGGTCACTATGTGTCAGAACCAACTGACCAACAACAACAATCAACAATCAAAAAAGCAGCAGTCAAGAAATCAAAAGATGCACTGCGTTGGGAAAAGCTGTTGTAAAAATCCTTTGTAAAGTGCTGAAAATTGAAGATGTCACATTGAAGACGAAGGTGCATTTGACTCATGCCAGTAGAATCAGCATATGATTCAGTAGAATCATATGCTTGTGAAAGCTGGACAGTGAATAAGGGAGACAGGAGAAGAATTGATGTTTTTGAATAATGGTGCTGGAGACAAATATTCCATATACCATGGACTTCCAAACGAACCAACCAATCCATCTTCGAACACGTGCAACCAGAGTGCTCCTTGGAAACAAGGGTAGCTTGCATCTTACATATTTTAGACATGTTAGGAGGGATCAGTCCCTGGAGAAGGACATAATAAATGGAATACTGGCAGGTCAACAAAAAAAGAAAAGCCCCCACTGTTGGCACAGTGTCTGCAATAATGGGCTTAAACAGAAAAAAAATCATGTACATAGTACAGTGTACAGTGTCCGACAGTGTTTTGTTCTGTTGTACACAGGGTTGCTATGAGTTGGACCTGACTGAAGGGCACCTAACAACAATAAGAAGTCCAAGATACAGCTTTAGTTTGTGTGTATGTCCCTCAGGTAGTATGAATTCTGCTTGCCATTCCCTGCAAAGACATGTTTACCTTTACATGTTATCAAAAAAACATTTTCCCCCTTCTGCTTGGTATAAACATGACACGGTAGGTATTTCTCTTGAAATTGTGGGAAAATGAGGTTACATCTAGTTTTCTCAATCCTCAGGTTATGACTCTTTAGAATCCAAGGATTATTTGAGTAGGGGTAATATTGACTTCTGCACATAAAACTGCAAATTATGTAAAAGCTAGTGTTCAAATTCATTTGGTTCATATGAAATCAATTTCAAAGCCTCTCAGTGTTCCTACTATCAGCTAGGACCTGACCTTAGTATTCCTTACTTTCTTGCCAACATATAGGTGCTGAGTATTTTTCATATTTTTTGAGTAAGTTTTAGTTCACTAGGAACATTAGTCTACAAATATATTCTGCCATGTTGGGAAAGAATCATAGTTCCTTTACATGACAATATCAGTTGCCCCATAGCCAAAGGAAAATGACCCAATTTGTACCTCAAAGGCAATTGTTTCGATTTCTATTTAATTTATAATATGTCCATTATTAATTAACTTTTATAGTATCTCAAGAAATTCCTATTTTTACTGACTTCCAAGTTATTGGTAGAACTCATTATTCTTTTATTTCTTTCATTCCCAGTTTACCCATCTTCAAGAGAAGCAGATACAAACTACCCATCGTTAAAAAAACTGAGCAAAATCTAAGCCCAAAAACCTATCATAGGACGCTTTGGGAATTTTAAAAATATAGATGGCTACTATAGTTAACTTTAAAAAGAAGCTATGTATTTAGATTCAATAGTAGAGTCTCAACATTTGTACTAAATAGTTTGCAAGTCTATAAACTGAATTTTTACAGCTATTGATTTCTTCTCAAATCACATTTCTGTTAAGAAGTAGATATTTCCTGTATATTTCTTTGCATGACAAAATAGGCTCATCAGCTTTCTCTAAATGTTCATTTTTACGTGTTCTGTGGTTATTTCTCTATATAAGAGCACATCAATTTATGGAAAGTTCCTACTGGTAAAACCCAAAGTTGTGCTGAATAGAAAATCATAAAGCTTTTGCAGTCAGCTTTTTGCCACTGTAATGAAATGCCTGAGAAAATTAAATTATAGGAAAAAGATTTGCCCATAGTTCTGGAAGGTCCAGCCTCAGATGAGGTGGACCTATTCCTTTGGGCCTCTGGTGGGAGTGTCAAATGGCAATGGTGGGGCCCACACAATGGAGCAAATAGATAAGGAACAAAAAAATGAGAAAGAGGAAGGGGTTGTGGTCCCACAATCCCCTTCAGGGGCATGCCATTGATGACCTTATTATCTTCCACAATGCACCAGGTTTTAGCACCTGCCAATTATGCCACCCTGTGAAACAAGCCTTTAACAAATGGGCCTTTGGGGACATTTAACATCCAAAACAGAAAATTTTTTTAAATGCACATCTGGGATGGAAAAGGAGAGAAAAACCTATAGGGATCAAAAATGACAGGAAGTATATTCTGTAAAACAACCATGCTCCAAAGCCAATAACTGCTCCAACATCTACTCATCCTCATAGCCTAGAGGTATGGGTTTTAATGGTACAAACATAATGGTAACAATGTCTGAAAATAAAACAAAAGCTAGAGCAGAAGCTGGGCACAGAGGCGCATGCCTGTAATCCCAGTGCTTGGGAGGCAGAGACAGAAGGATCACAAGTTCAAGACCAGAGGCAGTCTGTGTAACTTAGTGAGACCCTGTCTCAAAAAGTAAAAACATGGGCTGAGGATGCAGCTCAGTGAGTGGTCCAGTACTTGCAGAGCATGCAAGCGAGAGGCCCTGGGTTCAACCCCCAGTACCACAAAAAAAAAAAAAAAAAAAAAAAAAGCTAGAGCCAGCACAAGCTTGGGAATCTTTTTAAATTTTTTAATTAATACTGGCGGGCGGGGTTGAACCCAAGCTTTGCGCTTGCAAGGCAAGTGCACTACCACTGGGCTGCACCCCCAGCCCCTTTTTATTTTTTTTTATTTTTGGTATTGTGTTTTCTAAATTGAGCAGGCTGCCTCTGGCTTCACACTCATGACTCTTCTGCTTCCTCCTCCCAAATCACTGGGATTACAGGCATGTGCCATGGAGCTGGGCTGGAAGTCTTGTTAAGCGCCAAATAGAGCCAGAACCCTAAAAGTCAGCAGCCGGTGAAAAGATGAACTAGGAAAATTATTCTTTGCTGCCAAGTGTCACAGTAAAATAGTGCTGGACTACAATATTCTTTTTTTTTTTTTTTTTTTTTTTTGCGGTACTGGGGGTTGAACCTAGGGCCTTGCGCTTGCATGCTTTGCAAGTGCTGGACCACTGAGCTGCGCCCCCAGCCCATTTTTTCTTTTTACTTTTTGAGACAGGGTCTTGCTAAATTACACAGACTGCCTCTGGTCTCGAACTTGCGATCCTCCTGCCTCTGCCTCCCTAGCCTCTGAGATTACAGGCAGACGCCACAATGCCTGGCAACTACAATATTCTAAAGATTGCAAAAGCCCCACCAATATTTGCTTTTGAATAGGACCGAAACTTAGAGATTTCTGGGTTTTGGAATTCTGCTATACTCTCACAAGTTGTATAAGTAGCAAAACTTCGAGCAATTTGCTTGCATTCTATGTGCCACATTTTTCTCATTTGTTCAATGAATATAAAAATAATAATTATAAAATAGTTGTGAGACTAATCTACTAATACAGATGCATATTACTTAGAATTATACCAGGCACATGGCATGTAATTACCTTAAGTGATAGATTGCTATATTATTATACTCATGTAAGCTGCAGTAATATATTGGCTAAGAGCATAGGCTACATGTTCTTATGGCCACAGTTACTTCATCCAGTGATAGGCATGTAGCAAAAGCTGATGAGCCCTTCTTTGGGTGCATTGAGTTTGACTCAATCCCTTCATTGTAGGGAGACTCAGGCATGAGATTAATAGCTGCTCAAGCCATGTTTCCTGTGATTTTCTCAAAGCTCCTGTAGGAAAGACTAAGGGCAGTATGAGAGATAAAGACAGTATTTTTCTTAATCTTTCCCATAGGTCCTGAGATACAGCTATAAGTTTCCCTTTCCTTAAATTATGTAAGTAGTCTTATCCTTCAAACAGTGCTTCCTTTTTATCTAAACTATTTCAAGTCACTTGCCTGTCACCTACACTATTTAATGTTACATATGACTGTTACAGGTAAGTATTTCATATAGTTTTGAAAGCCCTATGACAAAGTGAATAAAAGAATTTATCTTTCAAATATTATTTACAGGTATAACATTCTTTTAAATTCAGTTAGCAGCAGACATTTGCCGACAATGTGCTAAGATAGCACTTCCTGATTACATCACAGGTCTGTGGGTTATCTGAATCTTAAGATATTTTAACCATTAATAAAGTTCAGAGATAAAACTCTGAAACAGTTACTAGTGCCTTGCATAGTTAGAATTCCTTTCTAAAAGAAGCTTAGTCTATTTTAATATTAAGTGAGAGTAGTGGTTACCATGTGAATTTAAATTAGAGAAAGGAAAGAAGAGGTAATTGACAGCTAAGTGCTAATATAAAATAATTATATCTAAAATATATATGTTTAAGATATTATAAAATATATAAATATAATTTACAAAATATACCTATGTTAATTTATTTATAAATCACAGTAGATGATAGATTTCCTGAGAAAAGCAGGACATAGCATATCTGGCCATTCAGAAAATGTGTGTTGAACAAAATATATTTCTCTTAGATGTCCACATATCTGTTTCTAAGCTGTCAGCCCTCTAACATCTTCATTGATAATTATGATGGTAATGTTAAATTTCAGCAAATTTATTTCCCAAGAATTTAACTTGTTGCATGTCCTGAGCTGAAAGTGACCCCTCTCTCCCTATCAGCTTTTATCTGCATTAGTTTCAACAGTGGCATTTCTCTTGAAATGTAAAGGCCAATATCAAATAGATAAAAATTTAGAATATCCTTGAAATAATTTTAGTTTTGCTTTGGTGTAGCAGTAATAAGTCAAAATTTGAAAATTAAAGTGATTTAGACAATTTAAGCAATGCAAAAGTAGTTTATATCATTATTATAATTAACACAATGGCAATATTTTATCATGCTTTGCTATATAGCTATACATTATTAAACAAAATTATCTATTCAGTTGCATTTGATATAATAAACTTAAGTGGGTCAAAGATGTAGTTCAGTGAGGGAGTTTACATATAACACATGAACTTTGCTACTTGGAGGGTCACCAGTTTAATTCAAGGAAAAAACAGATATGGAGAGCAAGTGGTATATAAAGTGTAAATGATATGGAAAATGACATGTGAGGCAAAGATTAGGTTCTGGAGGCAAACAAATCTAAATTCCAATGCTGTCACTTACTAGTGGAATGATTCAGTAATTATTTACCCTTACAAACATAATTTTTCATAACTCTGTAATGTGTAATATATTCCACATGGGATTGTAGTGCAATGAAAGGAAATAATGTTTTTAAGTGCTTAACACAGTGACTACTGTATGATAACCTCCTGATAAATGACACTTGAATCTATAAAACTAAATAAACTGAGAAACAATTATTACAAAGAGAACAATAAAAGGAGGGCAGGAGCATCATAGATCCAATTGGATACAGAAATGCATGGACAGAACAACTTTTAAATACATTTTAATGGTACCAAAATATACACAAAGAAAAATTGTAATGGAAAAATTTACTATCCACAACACATCGGTAATAATTCTATCATTTTAAGACAATTAACACTATTAAGAAAAACCGAGTGATTTTACTTACAAAATGTATATACATTCTTCCTTTAAGGATATTCTTCTGAATTCTCAGAAGAATCAGGTTTTTTCCTTGCTGACTAAAATAGCTAGGAACATAAACAGTGCTCACAGGAATTGCATTGCCTGATTTTTCCTCACAGTTATAATGTAGTCCTAGGTTTTCTTTTCTATATTTCTTTTGTTATTGTGTTTTCCTCTGTGCTAAACATACTGAGTGATCTACAATGTTGGTTATAAAGATTCTGGTTCATTATAAGCAATGTTTGTACTGATGTCTGGTGAGTTAATCTTCCTTCTTGATTTTGGCTTGTCAATGCTACTCAACCTGTCATGGTACTATAAGTAGGACTTATCACTGGGAATTTTATTCATAAAATTTGCTTCATGTTCCAGATTATGTTGAAATCATAACTTATTTAAGGTGTTATAAGGCTAATTTAGTTTTTATCCCTTTTAAGAAGCATTTTAATTAAACTTAAAATAGTAGCCCTCAGACCTCACTTCTCTTCTGTGCTGTACTTTTCAGAATGGAAATCACAGCAATAATGAGTTAGAAGGGTGATTAAAATTAGAACAGTAAGGGCAAGCTACAGCTATCAGCCTGTTTTATTAAACCTTCATACATTAGATAGGATTTTAAATGTTTGTAGCTCTGTTTGCCAAAAGCTAATTAACAGGATTAAGCTGCTTAGTTTCTCTTTTCCTACTGGGAAAATTTAAACAACATTTAGAAAAATACCCCATATCTAATCTTAAATTAGTCTTGTGCTACTATGTTTATGTCTAAACTTTAAAGTGAGTTTAAAATACATCAACAGAGTGAAAGCTGTGACAGTCTCATAAATGGATATTCCAGGTTGGTAACAAAATAATGAAAATGATAAATACATGCTTTAAATGTAATATAATTAAACAGAGGACATTCTGAAAGTTCACATTGTCTCAAGAATATTTTTTTAAAAATATATTATGTGTAAGATATCCAACTATAGCCAGTATAACTGAATTCATTATTTTCATAAAAGTACTTACTAAATTAATCCTGGGAAATGCTGTTTTTCATGCTAACAATTTGGATTTTAAAAATAATAGAAAATACCACAATATTGCATAGTGCATTGCAAATTCTTATCCTATTTTTATGCTAAAATTTTCCCAACAT
>VMDO01032276.1:0-10200 GCA_007922755.1 Pedetes capensis | reverse complement strand
ACCAGCATTAAGTGACAGTTGATTTCACAAAGTTCTTTTTTTTTTAACTTGCTAGCCAGTGACAAAGCAAAAGAAGAAAAAATATTCTTTTTAATTTATAAAACCTTTTTCTATACTTGGAAGAATCATAATTTGTCAGAATAAACAGCAAATGTTTACAGGGAAAGAAAAAGAGAGTGATTTATTTTTCCTTGTACCTACCTGTCTATTTCTTATGAATCTAATCGTATAATGTTCTTCATAGTAGATAAAAATATAAAAGTGAGGGGGAAAACATAGGAAGAAGAGGAGGCAGACATAAAATATGACCCATATTAAATTATGTGTCTACGTAGCTAGTCTAGGATGGTGTCACATCAAAAAAAAAAAAAAACTGACACTTCTAAAATAATATAAAAATATTTAGTAATATGAAGTCAGTTAAATTTTATTTAAAAATCCTCCTAGAAATGCATAGTGCAATTCTCTGTACAACTCAAGCAGAAATTTTATGTTCTTTTTTATCTTTTTTTCTCATAGCATCTCATATCCACCATAGACACCCCAGAGTTTTTGATGCCAACCCAAATTTTCCAAAACTTTATTTAAGTTCTAAATCAGAGCTAACACTTTCTTGTCTTTCTCTCTTTCTCTCTGAATTTATAGATTTCTTTCACCTGTAACTCTGTACAGTATTGAAGATCAAGGTGGCCTGGTGCTTCTCATCCCTTCTGCTTACTGGAGTTTCCAAATCTTTACTACAAAGAACCAGGAATTTGAATAGCATAAACTATATTTCTGCTATATAGATTCTCTATATTGAAAGAGGAGGAGTTTTTTTGAATGCTCCCATTTTAATATATTCCTATCACACACTCAGAAATGCAGGTGCATACACTTAAAGTATGATAAATTAGCAAAATAAATGATCAAGCATCATGTATGTATAAACCTTAAAGATGGGTAAAATAAATATATCATGGCCATTACTAGTTTATTGACCTACACAAGCGACTCATCCTCAGGGAAGTTGAGTGCACTAAAACTTAGACTTAGTTTACAAAGTTGAGTTTGTAGTAAAAATTCAGGAAACTACATGATACAGAAATGTTTTATTTAATACATTTTTATACTGTTGTTGTTGTTGTTGTTGTTAGGTGCTGTCGAGTCGGTAGTCGGTATCCGACTCATAACGACCCTTATAGGGTTTTCAATGGCTGACTGTTTCGGGATTGCCTTGGGAGTGGATTGCCAGGCTCGTCTCCCATTTTTGCCGTGCTGGGAATTGAACTCGGGACCTCAGAGACTGCAGCACAGTGCTCTACCCATTGAGCTAAATCCCAGCCCATTTTTTAATATAGAGATGTATAAATATATGAAACATAAATTTCGTAGAACTTAAGCAATAATGTGATTTTACACATACACACTCAGACACACAAACACACTTGAATTTCCCTTCTTGTGTAAGAACAAGATGTTAATGCAAATAAGCATATTAGATAATACTCATTTCCCACAGCAAAGACCCAGATCATTTTGGACTGCTTTGCTTTGACTCTGACAATATCTAAGAAGCTTTTCTGAGAGTTTGGGTGATTTGACAACAGAAATACCTCATCAAAAACTCAAGCTAAGAGAGAAATCCTTAAATCCTGTGAACTTTATCTTGTTCTTGTGAAATCTCAAGGAAGAAGGATATCCTAACAACCTACAGAGGGCTGGGGTTTTGCTCAGTTGCTAGAGTGCTTACTGTGCACTCTGAGGCCTGACTTCGATCCCAGGCATCACAAAAATGAGAGGAATTGGCAGCCCACTGATAAAACAATGTGTCCTCAAGTCCCTAAAAATAGAAGAGAAGTACTGACATAGTACTGGGAATGGCAGAGTGTCAGGAAATGTTTCATCTGTTGTACATAGGGTCACTATGAGTTGGACCTAACTTGATAGCACCTGTAAACAACATCCTATAGAAGCCCCCGTGAGAGATAAAATAACGGTGAATAATACACTTCCCACATTGGATAGCATGGTTAGATTAAGTCCCCATTAAATGAGGCAAACACTTAGTTTTATTTATTTCTCTGCATTGCCCCTGTTTCAAATTTGTAGGTGGCTAAAACAGTATTGAGAATGTGACAGAGGCAGTAAAATGAAAATGAGAGAAGAAACAAACCATAACCTACTTCCGACTTGCAGGTTTCTCATTTTAATTAAATGGAGGAGAAAATAATATGAAATTTTGTAACTTGATATACTGCCTTGGAAATTTTTGTATGTGGAAAACCCCTATTCATTTCTTATCTGAACGTGACTAAAACAGCTAGAAAACAGTGGTAAAATTTAACCCTCAGAATGAAGTAAATTGAGTATTAATGAAAAATAGTAAATTGCTTTCTAGTTTCATCCTTCAGTACGATTCATTCAATAAACTGGTTAAATGTAATTAAAAATCAGAAAAAATAAGATAGAAATATTATTTCTTAATTTTTATTTTTATTTTTATTATTATCTTATTATTTCTTAATTTTTAGGGAAGTAACAATGATATAAACATTTCATTATACAATCTAACTTTAAAATAAAACATAATTACAGGGAAAATAAAGAGGCATTTGAATACAGGAAAAGAGAATTTTGTCTAAATCCCAGTTTTAAAATAATGTAGTGTTTTCTGTGGAATATGCTTGCTTGGCTAGTGTTTAAAAGGGTTTTGTCATACTAATTAATCTTAGCTAGTCAAATAATTTGGATGAGAAATGCAATTCATTCAATTAAATGGCATTTTGTTTAAATATTTCTATTAGGAAGAGTTTCATAATTAAAACCTCCCAGTGTAAACAAACTTTTATTATTTTTTATGTGTTCAATATTTTACGTATAATTTAAAACATTAGCTACTGTCCATTTTCTCACATCCCTGACTACTAAAAATTTACCCAAATAGGAGGTTTTGATTTGTTTGGACACACACAAAAGCTCTCTAACAAAAGCTATTCTGTGTCTGAAGGAACTTATTAAGTCATCTTTAGTATTTCCATTCAAAGATAAGTAACCCTAATATCACCAATTTTTTTCTTTGAAATTATATTTTCTGGTACTTTAAAAATTGTCAATGTTTCTTTCTCTCTGAGACTTTTTTCTTAATAGCTTCTCAGTTGCCTAAATATCTTAATTTTTCATCACAGAAGTACATCAAACTATCTAATAAAAGCTTTTAAACAGATTATAATAGCAAACTAAAACATGCAGAAATCACCAGCCATCATTTTGTTATTATCATAACCATTGTGTTCACTATTTTACAGGATTTATGTATCACCTTGATATTCTCAGGATGTATTATAATCATCATCTTCTGTAGGGGTTTTAGCTCTAGCCTGGCTAAAGTTAGGGCCAAACCCTCAACATAAACACGTGGCCGATGTCGGGAAAGAAGGATCTCGGGAGACCTTCAGATAGTTGGAGAAGGACAGGGAAGGTTTATTAGGATGCTCCCCTTATGGAGAGCAAGGAGCAAGCAGCCCCTATAGAGCAAGGCTCTATCCCTTTAAGTGCTGGCTCTAGGGCTGCAGCATGGAATGCTGCAGTCTAAGTGCTGGTACAGCTCAGCCTTAAAGGCACAGCCACAGCCTGGTGTTCAGTTGAGGTCCGATGGTCTTGACTCTCTCGGCTCGCCTTCTTTACCCCCCTCCTTCCCAAGGATGGGAGGAGTTGGGAGGCTCTTCCTGGCTTGCTAGATGCCTTTGGCTCTCCGGGGGCCCCTGGGCTTTATCTCACCGGCTTGCTAGATGGTCTTGCTGGAGTAGGGAGTGCTGGTCCAGGAGATGAGGTTCAGGAGATGGTCAGAGAGAGGTGAGGATCAAAGGAGTGATATGGGGGTCCAGGAGCCCTGCTTTTATAGGGTCCTGGAGGGGTCACATGGTGGGGTTCAGCCAATCAGGGCACACAGCTGGCCGGTACAGTGGGCAAACAGACATAACTGCCAAGTGGAGACAGTTATTACCTGCACAGTGGTGAGGGGAGCCAATCAAAATTAAGGTGGTTAAGGCTGGTCAAGCTGGCCGGGGGCCATCTTTGCCCACTCGATGGGAGGGGCTGTTTTGAGTGAGTGAGATGACCCCTGGGGTCAACTAGGAGTCAGCCCCTCAGGCTGTTATGAGGGACCCTAGCTGGGAAATATAATTTTAAAAATCCCCAACAATCTTCAAGCTATCTTCAGCTAATATGCAGAATCTATAATTGCAAATGTAATAATTCATTCATGAACTGTCTGCCCTTTTTCTTTCTTAAATAACCTATTTTCTATCTAAGCTCAATTATTCTTGCATGGAGTTGCCAGAAAATCCCATGTGATGAGATTTGGCATGTAATTTCTTTACAATTTCTTGCATTGGTATTGTGTAGTATCATTTTGCTTCATCAGGTGGGACTCTCACCAAGTGGCACTTTGGTATTTATTCCCCTTTTTTGAAAAAATCCTCTTTGTTTAGTATTTCTTCAATTGGTTTTTCATTATTCTTCATAATGACAAGTAGAATGTTAAGGTATAAAATATTTTAAACCATAAAATTGTACTGGAAAGTGTCTAAATGTAAAATTAAACAGGGAAGAGATTAAATATAGACATTTAAAATATAGAAAAATGCTTTTGCTTAACCTGTGAAGCATTACAAGTAGTAACAATAATACATTTGATATTTATCCATATTTACTTATGCTACATCAAGCTTGCTTTATTGCTAATGGAATAGCATAAACCCTTTTCATGGTAATGTTACCACTTACCATTTTTATAAGAGGAAAATTATGTGTGTATAAATCCAGAGATGTTCATTTTTTATCAATCACGGTTTAAACACTGACACATATTTGTTCATATGATTTTCATTATAATCTTGTTCCACATATATGTTGATGACTTACACAAATAAAATGTGTAATTGTCATAGAATAATGAAGCATATTTGAAGTCAAGAGACTGTCACTGATAATTTCTGTGATTTTGAGTCTTTGTGATTATCTGTTTTCTTCCATTATATGAGAGTTTTGGAATTTCAGTCTTTAGTCCAAACAAAACTTCCATTTACAATTGCTATGGAGTTCTTTCTGCTTATCTTTCACATCCTTTGAGACAAGTAACTCCTATGTCTTCACATTTCTCTGTAATCTTTTCATTGTCTCTTTGTCTGAAGTTCTTACCTGTACAAAGAAGAGATAATACGTTTCCCAGCAATCTCTGACATTTCCATCAAAGATATTTTTATATGTTAACCTTAAAATCATGTGCTGGTTAACTGGAAGACTGTAGTAGGTGATGCCAAAGTCATGGTATAAGTTCACAGTACTGGTTTACTCAATCATGTTTTCCCAGTAAGTTTGTCTTAGAGCTTTAGAGCACAAGGGCTTAGAAGAGTAAAGAGAAATTATGGATCACAAAGGAAATGTTGGATACAGTTGTCATACAGATTTATGAATGAACAACTTCCTTTAGGTCATAAAGCTGAGGAAACATCAAATACTCAAAGAAGACATCACAGACTGTTAGGAATTTTAGATCTCCCTGTAAATAATTATTTTCAGCAAGATTTAGAAAATATCTTTGCAAGTAATTTTCTGAGGACAGACCATTCTTCAGTGCTTCAAACCAAACCCAGACCCAACCCTGAAACCTGAACCTGTTTGGATCAGTTTCGGTTTGAAGTCATGCTACCTACACAACGGATTCAAACCTCCAGGTTCAAGTTTGGGTTCAGAAAAAAAGATTAAAAATACTTGAACTAGAAGAAGCTTAGAATTTGGGTCCAAGTTCAATTTGAAGCCCTGCCAGCCTTCCTTACTGAACTGTTATAAGTACCATTTACTGAACATCAGTAGTATGAATAATATAGACTGGCGTGCGTGCGTGTGTGTGTGTGTGTGTGTGTGTGTGTGTGTGTTGACTTGCATAGAGGGAGCAATTATTTGTGGGCCTATAGAAGTCAAAATCTCAACTAGGGGAATTCCTATTTCTAAGATGAGTTAGAAAACATTAGTGACGCCCTTATGTTAGCTCCCACTGCTGATGGAAATACATCCATTTCCCCTCCTACTATGAAACAAACCTGCAGCCTTACCACTGTGGTGTTCCATCCTGTCAAACCTTGGAAGCTAAGCAGGGTCGGGCCTGGTTATCACTTGGATGGGAGACCGCATGGGAACACTGGGTGCTGTAGTCTTGGGAGAAGGATCCCTGCAACCCACTCCCCCCAAAAAGAATCAACCATGAAAATCCTAAGAATAGCAAAGAAGCACTAACAATGGTGTTTTGTCAGGATGCCTAACAACAACAGCAACAACTATGAAACAAACAGAAAAAGTCGGACTCAGAATTCAGCAATAGTTTGGGCAAGGTCTCAAAACTAGTTCTGGAGATTGAATTTACCAGAGGACTTTTAAACATCTGTAAAGCATACATTTGAATATTGTGAGACTAAACGCACCCTAGGGAAAAGGGCAAACAGTCCAAAATACACTGAGAAGCATTTGTTGTTGTTGTTAGGTGCTGTCGAGTCGGTATCCGACTCATAGCGACCCTCATAGGGTTTTCAATGGCTGAGTGCTTTGGGATTGCCTTGGGAGTGGATTGTCAGGTCCTTCTCCCATTTTTGGGGTGCTGGGAATTGAACTCGGGTCCTCAGAGACTGTAGTGCAGCGCTCTACCAACTGAGCTAAATCCCAGAGAAGCATTTAGTTTGGTAGAATTTCCCTCCTAAATGAAGGTGAAAATACCTGAAAGTAGAAAAATCTTCAAAAGGAAATTAAGCTAAAGAGATTTATAATTAGATAATAGCAGAGATTTGGAATTTTTATCCCCATTGGTAATGCACTGTAATGAAACATATTTTACATTGTCTTTTAATCACCTCTCAGTTTTATGTATTTGAATTATTTGCTTTTGGAATGTGAGAGAATAAAGGACAATTACCCATGTGAATATTTCTTGATTTTGCAAGACAGTGACATCTGTTATTATGTCTGTAAAGACAAAGAGCAATGAACTCAGGTAATGTAATAGGGTAAGTAAGTAGTACTCAAATACACTAGATTAATGTTAGCCTAGAGGGGCTCTGATTTGGTATTGTTTTGTGTATCACTTCTATCTGTAATTAGAATGTAGACAATACAGAATAACAAAATGTGCTTAGCAAATTTTAAAGTTCTACAAAAAATTGAGGCATAGTCAATGTTGTACAATAACATAAATGTTTAAACTACTTGTGCTTGAACTGAAAATACACACAGATACACACTTGTTTGTGTTTAGTATACAGTATTTTTGTCTTGACTGTAGTAAATATATAAAAAGAGAACACATGTGAGTTTCAGTTGTTTAAATCCCAAAAAGCCATTTAAATAGAAAAACTGGAGAAAAGAGCTTTCATGAAAAAGTAGAAAACCATTTCATACTACTGGATACAATTTGTATGGGGAAAGACATTGGTTCAAAATTAGAACACAAGTTCAAGTAGAAAGTCTTTCTAGCAATGTAGGAGTTTATTGTTAATAATTTATTTTTTGCCGCTAGAAAAGCAATAGAAAATTTGAGAGGCTCAAAGAGCATCAATCAGTAGGTGATGGGAGATTTGTGCACTAGAAGCTTTTTTTTTTTTTTTTTTTTTTTTTTGGCGGTACTGGGGATTGGACCCAGGGCCTTGTGCTTACTTACATGCTTTGCTAGTGCTGTCCCAATGAACTGCACCCCCAGCCCATTTTTTTTGTTGTTGTTTTACTTTTTGAGACAGGATCTCACAAAATTATGCAGACTGCCTCTGTTCTTGAACTTGTGATCCTCCTGCTTCTGCCTCCTGAGTCACTGGGATTACAGACGTGTACCCTGGCGCCCGACTTGGACTAGATGATTTCTACGTTTGTTTCTATGAAGACATTATCTATAAATTTGTTACTATAATTTGGAAGTCTTTTCTATATTACTTGGAATTTCTAGGGAACATAGGGATGTCTGATAATTATTAATATATGAATTTAAAAACACAGGATATAACTTATTTGATAGAGTTAAGTTTATTTCAGTACTTACATGTTGAACACCTATTAGTACTAGAACCTGTGCTTCATACTGGAAATACAAAGCTGAATGAGACAAGCTCTGTCCTAGTGGAGCTTATAATACAAAGGGGACACAAACACATGGCCTGATTGTTATATTTGCTATACGATGTGGCAATTGCAAAGGAGAGGTCAGGTAAAAACAAAGGATGAGTAACTAGTATTGAATGTACTCTTGAGAATAAATCAAATTATTCTTGGAAAATCTTCTTAGAAAAAAAAATCCAAGAGTGAAATCAAAGCCAAAATAAAGGTCTAACTATAATGACAAATGCACCTTTATCTCTTTTGGAGAATTTATTTGAATTTAAAAATTATTTTGAAAGAAAAGAGGCTTTTTTGTTTGTGTGTTTCTGTTAAAGATTGGAGATAATAATGTCCAGCCATCCTATTGCAAATTTGTGTGTGTTTGTGTGTGTGTGTGCACGTGTATGTATGTGTGTGATAACAGAGTTATATTAAATGTTAAAGACATTTATTATTTCAATACGTGGGCACTACTGAAGAACATTCTAATCTCTTATAAAATTCTAATATACAATGATATGTCTTCAAAGTGTGTTTATAGTTACAATGATTAACTCATAGTGTCCATTTTATTAGTGTTTCTGAGACCAGAAATCTGAGCATTGCTCTTGAATTCTCTCACTTTCATACACTATATCCAATTAATCACAGACTCATTCCAAGTCTTCCTCCAAAATATGATTCAAACCCATTCATTTTTCCCATCCCTCATTGTCCTTTCCTCAGGAAAACATTATTTATCTCTCCCCTAAACTACGTCACATTAAAAAGTATAAATGCTTTTTTTTGTTCTTTTAATTTATTTCTCCAATAGTTTAAAGAACTTTCTTTCAACAACAACAATGACAAATCTCATCATTTTACTTCACTGATTAAAAATTTTTAACGGTTCCCGGCGAGGTGGTGCATGCCTGTAATTCCAGCGGCTCTGGAGGCTGGGGTGGGAGGATTGCAAGTTAGAGACCAGAGGCAGTCTGAGTAATTTAGTGAGACCGTGTCTCAAAAAGTAATAATAATAATAATAATAATAATAATAATAATAATAATAATAATAAATTAATAGTATTAATAATATATGGTATTTTTTGAAAAATGCTAAGAGAATGGATGTAATGTGTTCTCACTACAAAAGAAATAGTAACTATGTGTGGTAATACCTATCTTGTTGTTACTGTTGTTAGGTGCTGTGGAGTTGGTATCTAACTCATATTGACCCTATATACAAGGGGTGAAACAGTATTGTTACTGCTTCTCTGCTATTCATGGGGTTTTCAATGGCTGATTGTTTGTTGGGAGTGGGTTGCCAGGTCTGTCTCCCAAGGCTACTGTGTCTGGTGTTCCCAGCCGGTCTCCCATCCAAGCACTAACCAGGTCCAACCCTGCTTAGCTCTGAAATATGACGGGATCGGATGCCACAGTGGTTTGACTGCAGGCAATGCATATCTTAATTAGCTATATTTAGTTATTCTGAACATGATATTGTGTATGGCAAACAAACAACTTTATCTGTTAAATGAAAAGAACTTTTACAGATCTTCCTTGATTTTTGGAAAATTTATAAACTTTGTACCATAGATTATAAGATCTGGAATGTTCAAACCTTTGCTGGCCTTCTAAATTTGGCCCATTTCTTTGTGCCATTTCCTTTTAAGAATTTTAGTTAAGAACTTTGTATGCTTCTGATAGCCTAATACACATCATCTTCCTTGTAAAAACAACAGCAACAAAAAGAATAAAAGCTAAAATCAGCATTGTTATCATCTAATACCTGTTCATTTTTCAGACTGGAATTTATAAATGACCATACGAGTCCAATCATAAATCCCTGAATCTGTGCTTCCCTTATTACAGAACTTCTACACTGGTCTTTGTTTCTATCTTGTTAAAACAATTACATGTGATTTTTAGTCCATTTATATTGACCTCATTCTTATCTTCCCTCCCCCCCTTTTAATGTGATCTGACCTTTGAGTAGGATTTTTCCTTCTTGTAATTTTGAGTCAGCTCTCTCATATGAGTGAGAACATGTGTTGTTTCTCTTTCTGAGCTTGTGTTCATTCACTTAAAATAATTTTCTCTAATTCC
>VMDO01032275.1:0-19166 GCA_007922755.1 Pedetes capensis | reverse complement strand
AAAGTTACCGCATTTGTGTTACTTTAATAGCAGTCAGCATAGCTTTAGGGAATTGTAACAAATATTTCTTGGGATTGTATATAATACATAAAACTTGTTTTGACTAAGACTTAATCAAAGGTGATAAATTCTGAACACTTTTTATCTTTAAAAAATATTTAGTAACATGTTACACACTTATTTTAAAGTTCAGTTACTAATATACCTAAAAATTTTGGACAGAGTAGTTTATATATCACAATGTATTATTTTGTTTTTCAGAGAGTCTCCAATTTAAATCAACAGTTAAAATGACTAAATTCCCTTAATTTCTTTAAAAACTATTTTTGAAATTGTTTCTTTGTTCTCTCCATATATCTATCTTAGGAATGTGGAAATAATCAGGAGCCCTAATCTCAGTTGGAATCAGAAATAACTGAGCCCCAAAGCCACCTAGAACTACATCAGTGGGCTTTTATCCAGAGCAAAGATCAGTGCTTTTTATTTTAAGAGTTTGGTCTTTCTGATTTGCTGGAGTTATTACCAATTTGAAAGGAAAAAATGAGTTTATAAAATGTGATTGCTTTTAATGTGTATATATACCAACATTACCTGATTTTAAGAGTTGTTACTCATATGTTTTGTGATATAAAATTTTATGCTCTTTTATGTAACTTTCATTTGAATTAAACTGAAAGTAAATGTGATAATAAAATGTCCTGGATGGCAAAGTGTTGACCTATCAATCTAAAGAGTTAGATGAATATTCTCCATTTCTCTCTTCTACTCAAATCCTAGTGTTCTTTTTCTTCTTTTCCTCTGTCTCTAGCTATCTTTGATATTTTTCTATGTCTTATATTTTTCTAAGTTACCTCAAGTAAAAAGAAAAACACATTGGAGTTGAAGAAAACAGAATATATGTAGAAGGTATAAAAGTTAATAATTCAAAAAGCTCCACATGCATAAACATGGAGTTTTGTAGACAATATTTTGAAGGAATCTGGCAATTATTAGTTGATGAAGAACAGGGTTTCATAAAGTTAGAGATATTTTATCAAATACATCTATGTTTCATAATGGTAAGAAGAAACATCACTAGTGAGTTATGTCAAATACTATCTACAGTAAAAATGTGACAAGAATGATTTTTGTAATATCTCAACTTGTTTTGTTTCATTGCCTCCTAAACTTACTATTTTGTCTTTAATTTTTAAAAAGAATAAAATTTTATTTCTCAAATATTACTGAATCTGTTCTATATATAAAGTATAAAAACAAAGACTAAACCATAGTTCAAGAATGCTAACTTTTAAGAAAAACACCATGGGTATGCTTAAGAACATAGCTAAATATGAATAAATATAGTGAAGTATGATCACAAATGATGTGTAAGTTTTGTTAAGCTCTAAAAGACAGTTAGTGGAGAAGGTGGCATTGAGATAGACCATAAAACAACAAGATTTCCAATATCATACGGATATTTCCTCCATAATTCTTGGTGGAGGTAATATCATGAAAAAGTCATGAATCCAGAAATACTAGTAACTACCACTTCCTGTAGTCCTATAAAATGCTAGCCATTTTATCTGTCATCTCTACAAATGCTCCAACAACTGCAATACACACACACACACACACACACACACACACACACACACGCATACATATATATACACACATGTATACAGACAAATATATGTACATTATGGATGTGGATATATATGTACACATATATATGGGTATATACCCATATATATGGGTATATATATGTACACATATACATATATACACACATATATGTGTGTATGCATATATATATATCCACATCTTAAGGTTAGTACTACCCTCCTCCTAGAGGTCAAGAACCTTGCCAAAGGGGAAAGACAGGTAAGTTTGGAAAGTCTCACACACAGGACTGCCACCAATGGTTGGCCCTTTAAAAAGTATTCAGTCAGAGTGCTGAGATTTTGCTCACCAAAACAAAGTTAAGTTAGCAAGAACAAAGTGTATTTACTGGGAGTTCAAACACTGGGATTCCACAGAGTGCCTCTGGGAAAAGTTGTGTGATACTTGGTTTCATTTAGCACAGTAATGGGATCTAAGAATAAAAATCTAAAGAAGAAATAGTTTGGAAAGTTGGAGATAGAGTCAAGAATTCACAGATTTTGAAGAGGTACTAAGGATTCTGAGAAAGGAAATGCAAATGAAACTGCTTTAAAACTTAACCTCATGTATAAAAGAGATTGTAATGGGGAAAAAGTCATTAAGATTAAAAATTATAATCCCTCATTGTCTTTGGGTTAAAGAAATGTTACCTACTGAATTTCCTTCATTGCATGTTGGTTACTCTTTTATTTTATTTTATATGTCATCTACTCATGAAGGATTCAGGTATGATAAAATACCACAGCAACACAGTAAATGCCACAAGAAAAAAAAAAACAGAAAGGATGTGAATTTGTGAACTTATGTCTGGCTTAAGTTGGACACATTTTCACCTGAATAATTTGAATTTACAGCTTTTGAAAAAGACAGTCATAAAATTATTTTCTTGCTACTTTGCAAAGCTCTGGTTCAGAAAATTACTACTCTTTTGATGTGAAGGCTGATATAACTAATTATAGCTAGGAAGACACAATTCCTGCTTTAATAATAAAGAAATAGCAATCTTTCACTGAGAATAGAACAGTGTCTGGATTTGAAGCATGAAAGATTAAATCAGTAAGCTTTGAAATTCTATTATATTCAGAGAGACAATGTCTCCAAGGACAATAATATTGACAATAGAAGAGGATTACTTCAAGAGCATTTCAACCTCTTAGCAGAGTATAGTGCAGTGAAAAACTGCTGGCCTGAGCACTAACAAACATGTACTCCTATCCCTTATGCAGACTGCCTTATTAACTTCAGTTAGTCTACTTTTCTAGTTGAACAATGGAATAACTACTTTCTCCATGAATTTACAGTAAAGGAAAGGAGGAACAGAAAAGGAAGGATGGAGAAAGAGAAATGGAGAAAGAGAAGGTGGGAAAGAAAAGAGAGGAGAAAGGAGAAGAGATGAAGGAAGACAGGACAAGAAGGAACACAATGAGTGAGAAGAGAAGGAGGGGAGAGAGTTGCCAACTTATACTTCAGTCCTTTATAACTAAACTGTCATCAGAATACACTGAGTGCTTGTTAACACAGAGTTCTACTGCAGTCCGTCTGGTGTGAGGCATGTGAGTTAGCATTTCTAACAAGTACATTAGGTATGTTAATCACCTTTCCATTACTGCAACAATTACCTGAGATAAGTCACCTTAAAAAGAGGAAAGGTTTACTTTGCCTCACAGTTTGGGAGGTTTCAGTCCATAGTCTGTTGGGCTGTTGCTTTGGGCCCTATGGTGAGGTGTATGATGGAGTAAGCTGCTTAATTCATGGTAGCTGGAAAATAAAGACAGAGTGAAAGGAATCTGGTCCCAAAATCGCTTTCTGAGGAGTTGGACCTTGGACCTTGTGCATGCTAAGCAAGAGTTCTACCACTGATCCATACATCTCCCCACTCCCTCCAGCTCCCTTCTTAAATGTTTATTTTGAAGCAGTGTCCCACTAAATTGCACAGGCTTCCTCTGGGCTTGAAATCACAATCCTCCTGCCTCAGCCTCCCAAGTTGCTGGGATTACAAACCTGTGCCACAGTGTCCAACTCCTAATGTCCCTTTCAAAGGCATCCCCTCAATGACCTAACTTTCTTCCACTAAATAGCACCTATTAACATTTCAACCACCTCCCAACAGTGCCAAGCTGAGGACAAAGCCTTCAACACACAGACACTTGGGGAACATTTCAGATTCACAGTATAGCACCATGTGATGCCAACACTGCTGGTCTGGAGACCACAATTTGAAAACTCTGTTATAGGTCTACATCAATCAAGGGTATCGTCATGAAAAATCAGATGTAATTCAGTTTACTCTTTACGTTATTAAAAAATTGTCTCAATAACCATCGTCCTGCTTTCTCTGGTTTCAAAATACTGAACTTACCTTACCGATACAATTTTGAGAATCAGTAATACTTATGTTTGTGATTCAATAGATATGCTTTCTATTTCATATTGCAAAAGGTGGGAAAAAAAAGTAAATGGAACCCACAAGAACAGTGCACATTTATTCTGATGAGATAGAGAATGACCAGTCCAAAAGGTCATGTGATAAATTGCACCCCCATTCACGGCCAGGACCAGAGGAATTTATTTGTTCTAATTGTCTCAGAGGGGCTGGGATTTAGCTCAGTTGGTAGAGCGCTGCTCTGCAGTCTCTGAGATCCCAAGTTCGATTCCCAACCTGCAAAATGGGAGAAGGATGTGGCAATCCACTCCCAAAGCAATCCTGAAACAGTCAGCCATTGAAAACCCTATGGAGGGTTGCTATAACAACAACAATTGTCTCAGAATATCTTTGGATACTTTGTATCAAAATTCTTATTAATAGAACAGCTACAGATACCAATGCAACCACAACTAATAATAATAATTGATCACTAAGAGCAGCAAACATTTGATTGTTTTATGTGTTCTGATATTTAATTCTCCAAATAACCTCTACGTGCCTGTCAGTTTGTTGTGCTGTGGGGGCTTGTGGGTTGATGTGATGCTGGAAGATATGTCATGGTTATCTTAGCTAACAGAAGGGACACCCTATGATGGAGAGGTTTCAGCCAAGCAGCCAGACTAAGAGACTAAGCAGAAGGATCTGGCAGTCCACTTCTGAAACAATTTGTCATTGAAAACCCTATAAATAGAAGAGAAGCACTGTCAAAACAGTGTCAGAAAATGAGCCCCTCAGGCTTTAAGGCATTCAAAAGATGACTAAAGAAGAGCTGCCTCCTCAAAAAAGAGCTGGCCTTAAGGATGGGAATGGAGTAAAACCCCTGGGTCCTCCATTGGTGAATGTGGCACAACTCAAAATAAGAAGAAACCACTAGGCTGTAACAATGGGCTCAAAAACAAACAAACAAACAAAAGATCATGCACATGGCACAATATTAAGTAGTGTTTTGGTTCTATTGTACATAAGGTCACTATGAATCAGACCCAACTTGACGGCACCCAACAACAACAACAACAACAACAACAACAACAACAACAACAGCCCAAAGAGAAAGAAAAAGATCCCACTGTGCTTTTTATTGGTCAGATCAAATTTTTACTCTCATTCATTGTACAGTCATTATTTTAAAGAGACATTGACATACAGAATGTACATACATTCAGAGTAAGTGTGGAGAGGGACATTCTCTCTTTTATCCAATCCAAAAATGCTTAGAAAGGCAGAGACTAAACATTCTATTGCTCAAGATGAACACCCTTGAAAATAGTTCTAAATCTTGAAATCTCCAAAGAGAAGCTATAGAGGTATATAGCACCTCTCTTAATCCTGCCAAAATCAAAACTTTTGTCCTTGGCAGAATACTGAGAAATAATCATCAAACTTACATTTTAAATTTTACCTTGGAGGCTAAAAATGATTTAACTTGTTACATGTAGAAGAAAGTACATACACTATATAAACATCTTTTTTTTCTGAATTTGTAAGAACAAGTATGTAATGATTTTTATCTTTAACCTCTTACACCTTTTCTTTCAGAAAAAGAAAATAATAGCGCTATTTGGAAAAACAGTTTTGTACTTCTATGGCCAAAGACTACCAATTTGTTGTTTCATAATATAAAGAGGTAAGATTCTTACTGTGACTTCACAATTATAGGTGAGTTTGACCATATATCTTTAGAAATACATCTTATAATCTACTTTTTCTATAATACTGTGGCATTTCTCTTCCTAAAGTAATTGTTTCATTTCTCCCTGCTGTAATCTATGGAGGTGTTATTGTCAAAAAACAGTTTTTCTAGTCATATTGACTTGTAATATCTATCATTCATTTTTCTTTTATAACAGCTGTCTGACACAGAATAAAATTTATTAGCTACAGAACTTTGCATTGTGTAACACGAAGCACCAGGAACAAAATGCAGTTTAAAGGACAGGAATGAGACTGAGGTTCTGATGTCTTGCTTTTAGTTTCATTGCTGCTTCCAAACAGCTGTCTGACCTTGTAGAGATGACTTCACATATATATATATATATATATATATATATATATATATATATATATATATATCAGTCTTCTCATATACAAAATGAGAGCATTAGACTAAGTAATCTCTAGGGTCTATACAAATTCTCCAAATTATGATTCATTCTGATAAACTGGCTCTGATCCTGGTATGGCCACAGGTTAAAAATTAGCCTAGATAAGATCACTGAAAAAGTTCACTAGTATTCTTTTAAATAAAGTTATACACAAATCCTAAAAAAAAGAAGAATCCTTATACTATCTGGTAGAAATGAAGTTAATAAACTGTCTATCAATCTTTTAGAGTCAAACATTTTTAGCATACATAAAAATTTTCAGACGCATTTTAACAGTATGTTTAGTGTATTATTTAACATTACTTAAAATGCATTAGTGAATTTTCCTATAACATTGACTGAAGATTTTATTTTCCATTAATGATGCCTAAGTAATACTGTAGCTAGGTTAAGTGGTTACAAAGTCTTAATTAGTGATGTTGTTGTTGTTGTTGTTGTTGTTGTTGTCAGGTGCCATCCAGTTGTGTCCAACTCATAGCAACTCTCAGAGATTTTAATGGCTGATTGTTTTGGCATTGCTTCAGGAATGGATTGCCACATCCTTCTCCTATTTTGCAGTGCTGGGGATCAAACCCATGTCCTCAGAGAGTGCCAAGCAGCACCTTACCAACTGAGCTAAATCCCAGCCCCAACGTTGTTGTTAGGTGCCTTCTAGAGTTGTGTGGGACTCATTGGGACCCTCACAGGGTTTTCAATGGCTGATTGTTTCAGGATTGTTTTGGAGAATGGAATGCCACGTCCTACTCCCTTCTTTTTTTTTTTTTTTTTTTTTTTTTGGCAGTACTTGGGATTGAACCTGGGTCCTCAGAGAATGCAGAGCAGTGGATAGATGATTGAAAGAATCTTATAACAGCATATCAAAATATCTGTAGATAGCTTGGAGTTCTACATTGTAACAAGTAAACTAAAAACATAAGATGAAATGAAATGAAATACACAATACAGGGATGCTGAAATTCTACATATTATTCCAGCAGATAAGTCTTTTGGTAAAAAGGAGTCATTTAGTTGGTTGATTCACTTTTCCATGTTCTCTTATTCAAATAAGCATTATGTACAAGATGATGGTAGCACATAATTATTTATTTTTCTTAATTAACCAATTGATTAATTTAAGGCACATTCAAGTTATATTCTCTACTTGTATCTTGACTTATATAAGCACCACCCTTAAGTGCATAGTTCATTCAAAATCGTGAAGTTGGCAAAGTTCAAATTCTATATCCAGCAATGGTTTCATTGAAATAAAATAATTTCTGGGGTTTCCATATATTCATCAGATAAACTGAGCTGTTAGGCAACACAACCCAATGAGGTGGCCATTTTCATGGTATTTATTTATAAAGAAAATAGATTATTCCAGAATTAAATAAATGGCAGAAATAATTCTAACAGTTTATTAACACTTGAAGAAACCCACATGCCTTTAAGACTTTTTTAAAGCTTTTAGATGACAACCTACAAAAATATTAAGTCAATGTTGCAAGAAAAATTCAATATTCACATGATTAATTCTTCTTCATTTCATTGTTTCTGTTTTTAAGTGCCTTCAAGTTGTGTCTGACTCATAGAGACCCTATGTACAGCAGAATGACACATTCCCTGACACTATGCATGCCCAGCACTATTGTCAGAGCTTCTTGGCTATTCATAGTTTTCAATGGCAGATTGTTTTGGGAATGGATTGCCAGGTCCTTCTCCCTAGCCTGAAGCACTGGGTATTCCCAGGCAGTCTCTCATCCCAGGACTAACCTAGCCCACTCTGCTTAGCTTCTGAGATCAGGAAGGATCAGATGCCAGGGTGCTATGGTTGCAGACAATGATTTGTCTAGGGTCACAACATGGTGGCACTCTTGTTGTCAGGTGCTGTCTAGTCCTGAGTATGAGTGATTCTCATGGGGTCTTCAATGACTGATTGTTTCAGCATTGTCTCCGGAGTAGACTGCCATATCCTCCCCTTTGTGTGGTACTGGGGATAGAACTTGGGTCCCTCTGAAAGTTCAGAGCAACAGCACTCTACCAAGTGAGCTACATCCTAACCTCTTCACTTCTTTACTAAGATGATAATACCAGTAGTTACAGCATTTTTATATTCACTACTGAGAAGATGCTAATATCTGCCAAGCAAATTCTCAATAATCTTGCCTAGAAGTTAAAGAGTAGTGAAGAGTGTATGTTGTTATTGTTAGGTACCTGTAGAGTCAGGTCAGATTCATAGCAAACTTCATAGGGTTTTCAATGGCTGATTGTTTCAGGATTGCTTCAGAAGTGGATTGCCATGTCCTTCTCCCATCTTTATGGTACTGGAGATTAAACCTGTGTCCTCAGAGAGTGGGAAGCAGCACTCTACCAACTGCTACCAATGAAAAGGTATTTTTTCCTCTTTTATTTTAAAAGTAAATAAAGTATTTTCATGGGCCTCCTAGAAGTAAAGTGGGCCACAGTAACTGGGCCTACCATGCTTAGTGGGAAGATGGCCCATTAATTTCAGAATCTTTATGAATTTGGAATATATGGAGGAGAATAGATGCTAAGTTTCCAGATGATAATGTAACCATAACTGATGTATTATAAATTAATGAGAATATTTTATAATGCATCAATTACCATAAAATAACTTAATCATAAAAGAAAATGTAATTATAGCATATATTCACCATTCAGTGTTTTTTTTTTCTTCTGAGCAATGTCTATGTTCGCTACATATTTTAGGGACAAATAATACACTTCAGATAACTTTCAAATGAAAACAACATATACTATTATTCTTAAATATCAGCCCAAATGCTCTTAGTTTATCTTTTAAGTGTTTCTTCCAAGTCAGCAATCAAAATGTAAATCCAGAGCTCAAGGATACCATAAGAATTTATGCATCATTCATTTGCATGTATCATTCAGTTCTTTTATGTATTTGTTGTGAGGAGTTCTTGAGTTTTGAGTTTTCCTAATCATATGTCCCTTATTTTCTGGACACAACACACAGAATTATAAAATGTTAGACATCCTACAAATATAAATCAATCAATTATAAGTTAAGTCAATCTAGTGAAGAAAATCTTTTCTATGCTTATATTCAAAAAATTGTCCTTTATCAGATATGTTATTATTAGGGTTGGTCCCATTTTACATGACTCTTTCTTAAAGCCAACTTGGCTACAACTTATAATACATACCTTTGGCAAGTTTTCTATTTTGATTTGTAGACTTCTGTTGTGTACCAAAATAACAGTCTATTTCTACAAGAAAGTAGGACATCATTCTAGTTTGATATTAATCTTCAAAAGGAAACCTTACTACTATTGAGATATAAATGTTTCATCCCTTCTATCAGAAGCCCTTAGATCTTTAAGCTTGCAGGTAGGCATGACTACATTCAGTCTTAAAAACAATAATTTTGAGTAGCAAAGGCCAATAAATAGCTCCAAAGACAGAAAACTAAATCTTAGAGCTCAATTAGCCACCATGGCTGTAAGGTAGAAACCAATGTGTTAAATTTGGCAGAGATCTTAATAAAGAAGTCTGTGAATCTGATGGAAGAAATAGCCAAAGAAGCTCTAGTTTCAAAAGAATAGGACAGTGAAAATCTCAGATATTGGGGAGAACTTTTGCACACACTGTAACACATATATGTGCACACACACGCACACAGAATGGTGAAAAGGTGATAGTAATTGCATTATCACTCTTTACTAAACCCTAAATACACTGATTGTGATTATTTTAATGCCTGTGAATAACATTTGCCCATTTTTCTTTCTTTGACCAGACAACACAAAGTATTAAGAAAACAAGACAAAACAGAACAAAATAAGAAGTAACAAAAAATAACAGATCTTACATTAACCTGTGAATGCATCCTCAATCCATTTATTGGCACTAAAGATTCAGGAAGAGTGAATAGGCATTGCAGATACAGTAATAACAGCTTTAGTTTCTAATAGTAGTGTTCAATTATTATTAACTTGCACAAGCAGAAGAAAAATGGCTCTTAATTTTCTGTATAGTTTTATGAAAATTAGGTTTTAAGAGATATTTCTTACTTTGCTCAAACATCTATTGCTTTGAAATTATTAAAGCAGAAACTAAAAGAAATGCTTAAATCAACATCTTCACAGAAAAAATTTGGGGGACTGGTTCTTAATATTAATTTTTAGACATTATAAGCAGGAACACCAGAAATGTATGGCTGCATAAGGAAGTGGACGCAATCATTCATCATCCAAACCACACTGAATATTCAATTTAAAATTATGAACCCATCAATCACTAAATAGCTAGACCAGAAAATGTCAGTGGACTTTGTATATTTCATATTTCTGGTCGTTCTTAATGTAAAGATTATTTTTGTTTCAATATCACAATAGCATAGTAACATAATTGGGATGCAAGCTAAATGAATTCTCTTTGTGATTACTGTTCCAATATTATAATAAAATTAACAGAGATATGATGTAAAAACTTGTGATGGTTGTGTATAAGACCTTTCTCTTGATGTGCTTGCTAAGTTAATTTCTTGATTATGCATATTTAGAAATAAAGAATTTTGCCAGGTACCATGGTGCATACCTGTAATACCACTGGCTTGACAGGCTGGACCAAGAGGATAGTGAGTTCAAACCCAAAGGCAGCCTGTGCAAGTTAACAAAACCTTGTCTCAAAATTTTAAAAATACATAAAAATTAAAAAGGGGGCTGGGTTGCAGCTCAATGGTAGAGCTCTTGCTTAGGAAGACCCTGGGTTCAATCCCCCAGTATAAAAAAGAAAAGAAAAGAAAAAAAAAAAGAAAAACAAAGGAAAGAATACAGAACTTATTAGCCACATTGTTAAAATGTAGTAGGCAGTACTACTCTATCCAACATAGTAGCTACCAGGCATGTTATCATTTAAATTTAAAATATCTAATGTTAAACAATGTGAAAATTTTAACTCCTCAGTCACCCTAGCCACTTTCCCAGTATTTATTTGTTACATTTATTGTTGTTGTTTACTGAGCAAAAGAGATATAAAACATTTTCTTCTTCATAGAAAGTTCTACAGGTCAGGATTTAACTAACTTTCATACTATTTACACACTTGCAAGTGAAGAGGATTTAAAACATTTACTGATGAAGATCAAAGATCATAGCCTTCAGTATGGGTTGCCACTAAACATCAACAAAAGTACAAAAATCCTTACAACTGGGTCAGGATGCAACTTCACAATAAATGGAGAAAAGATTGAGGTTGTCCAAAATTTTGCTTTGCTTAGCTCTATAATCAACACCCATGGAAGTAGCAGTCAAGAAATCAAGAGACACATTGCTTTGGGAAAAGCTGTGGCAAAAGATCTCTAGAGTATTGAAAAGTAAAGATGTCACATTGAAGAAGAAGGTGTGCCTGACTTATGCCATGGTATTTTCAGTTGCATCATATGGTTGTGAAAGCTGGATATTGAACAAGGGAGACAGGAAAAGAATAGATGCTTTTGAATTATGGTGCTGGAGACAATTATTGACTATACCATGGACTGCCAAAAGAACCAACAGATCAGTCCTAGAAGAAGTGCAACCAGAGTGCTGCTTGAAAGCAAGAATGGCCAGACTGCATCTTACAAATTTCAGACATGTAGTCAGGACAGACCAATCCCTGGAGAAAGAAATCACGTTTGGGAGAGTGGCAGGTCAATGAAAAAAATGAAAATGCTCCACCAGATGGATTGACACAGTGTCTGCAACAACGGGTTTAAACATAAATAAGATTGTGTGCCTGGCACAAAATCGGGACGTGTTTCTATCCACTATACCTAGGGTCGTTATGAGACAGACTGGACTCAATGGCACCTTACAACAACAACAACAACAAGAACACATTTGGAAAAAGTACTAATTTAAAAATGCAAAGTTAATATTGTTTATAATGACCCTTACTCAACACATCAAACATAACATCTGAAACGTTTCCAAAGTGTTTCAGTTATAGCAGAGGCTGCTTGAAAATCCTGGTGAAACTACAACTACTCATAAAAGAGTCATGAGTAGAAATGTTTAAGATATCCAGTTTCTGAAAAATAATATTGATATAAAGAAATTATTTTAAAATAATCTGATTTGAAAGTAACATGATGAAATTGTTAAATTGGAGCTTTCAACTAATAAAAAGAGCAACAGAATCATCTCTCATTTTCATCTCAAAATTATAATACATAAAAAACCAGCAGCTTAAATTATTCTTAGAAAATAATTGCTAAATGGATAAAAGGCTTAGTGCTTGGACATTCTAACTGTTCATTCTTGACAGTTTTTTTTGTTGATTGTTAATTTTCAGGTCTGGCTCTGATTTCTTCCACCCTAGCCAACAGATCCCAAGTCTATTCCAAATGTCGATTCCTCATTTCTCTAAGTGTTAGACAACTACTTCTCTCAGCAACTATTTGTTGTACAATATCACATTTATAGTATTCTTCCAAATTTATGTAATGTGTATCACCTAGATAATTAGCAAGACTATAAAGAACTTATTATAGAACCATTTTACTATGCAGTGAAGAGTCTTTCTCAAATAACCAATAGTATTTCCATAATGCCATAATATAAACATATATTGAGTTCTGTTTTCTGTAAGTGAATAAGTGAAACTAATTATTAGAATTAAGTCTTTCTCAAGAGAATTATTTGAAATGGGTATTCATCTTTAAGAGATTAAATTAAATAGAGATTTCCTCTTTTCTTGGTCCTAGGAATTAAACTTAACAAAATCCAGGACAGAGAATCTTTGAGAAACTTGTAGGTTAAAGTCGCAATTAGAAGTATGGCCTTAAACACTTCACTTGGAAAAACATAATGTGTAAAACACAGCTTTCCAGATTTGGAGGAAATGTCACTCTCAAATGCAACACTTTAACTTCTTATATACTGTACATGAATGCAAAACCTGCCAAAAGAAGACTGAAAGACTATATATAGTTTTTTCCCAGTAGTAAAAAAGACATGCCAACCTTTTCAATGTGTGAGAAGCAAAATTAAAATTTTAGTACTATGCATTAAAAAAGTTTTCAATTTGTTGTATGGTACACTTCAGTATTCAGTGTTTACATCAAAAATTCTCATGAATCCTTGCTGTGGGACTCCAGCCTATACAGTCTGTGTCCTCCCTTGGGGAAAAGTGTATAGTCACTCTGAATTGCTGGGATATCCTTATTCAAAATGACAAAACTGTACAGGGGTACTTAACATCAGGTTTCTGGGTCAAATCAGTGATGCCTGCATTTGAATCCCTGCTCCCCTACATTTGGAAGGTGAGTTTGCATTACCTCATCTACAAAACACAGATAAATACTGCAATTACGTTGTAAAGGTATTGTTAGACATAAACTATAGATTCCATGTAAGAAATGTTCCTATAGTTGCTAATAATAGTAAGCATTGAACATATAATATCTATGTTTTTCCTTTTGCTAAAATATCCTACTTACTCCTTTGCTTGTGCTATTTTCACCATCTGGAATGTTCGTTTTATTCTCCATCATCATTTCTCTTCCTGCCTCATGTTCATCCTTAAATAATTCATTCAGGACTCACCAACAGCAACTCATTCAGCCTCACCAACAGTGAAGCTTCCAATCAAATTAGGTGTCCTTCCTTGAGCTTCTGTAATTCCTGCCATAACTGTATTACTGTACTATTTACATTATAATATGAAATGTGTGCATATGTGTGTGACTACTCTATAATATATTCCTTTAAGGCACAAAATATGCCTCATTAATCTTTGTATCTTCAACATTTAGCAAGAGCAAAGGTCCAGGATAGGTACTCAAATATTTGCTGAATAAATGGAAGAAACTTAAGATTCTTCCATTTTCTAATAGTTATTTTTCTAATAGTAAAACAGAACATTATATTCTTGAAGCCAAAGTTGATCCAAACTGTTTTATTTAGTTTGCTCCTTGACATCTGTATGAATTCTTAGTGCTACATATTAAAGATCATTATCTTCAAGTCAAGATAACTTCCCTTTCTAAAGAGAATACTTCATGTTTTCATCAAAACCAACATAAAAATTAGAGAAAGAATATATTCAATGCTCAGAGTATTAGAACAAATCAAGCTATAGGTCCTCCAAGAGTTTATAATATAGTAGAAAATACAACATAAGCATAGATATATTGCAAATATATTTTATATGTATGTGTATATACACTTATATGTATGCATGTATATGTGTGTATTTATACACTTGTATGCATGCATCTATGTATACATACATAGCTCAGTTGGTTAGAGTGTTACTCTGCACTCTCTGAGGCCCTGGATTTGATCCCCAGCACCACAAAAACTGAAGAAGAACCTGGCAATCCACTCCCAAAGCAATTCCTGAAACAATCAGCCACTGAAAACCCTATAAATACCAGAGATACATTGACATGATGCTGGGCGTGGCACAGTGTCAGGGAGTGTTTTGTTCTGTTGCATAAAGAGTTGCTATGACTTGGACCTAACTTGAGGGCACCTAACAACAACAACATATGTAAATATGTATGTGATATTATAAATGTAGAGAAGGTAAATATAATAGTCCAAACTGATTACCTAACAAGTATATTCTTATAAATCTTCATTTCATTAATGATTTTAAAAATTATTTCATTATAAGAATGGCTTTAGTCAAGTACTAATTAATGCTTAGTAAACTGTAACCATTCTAAGATGCCTATTAAAACCTAGATGTACATTCTCTTTAAATTTTAAAGACAAAAACTTCTTTATAAATATGTATTTTGTAATCATATCTTCTTATTTTATATAGCACTAACTATAACCAGATTTTCCTGCAGCTTTAGCACTGTGGTAACCAATCCAGTCAGATCTTGGAAGCTAAGCAGGGTAGGACCTGATTAGTACTTGGATGGGAGACTGTCTGGAAACACCATGTGCTGTAGGCTTGGGAGATGGACCCAGCAAACCACTCCCAAAAATCAATCCGCCATTGAAAACCCTATGAATAGCAGAGAAGCACTGATAAAGTGTTTCACCTGTTCTATGCAGGTTCACTATGAGTCGGATACCGACTCCATGGCACCTAACAACAACATAATCAGATTTGGGGCTGGGATTTAGTGCAGTCTCTGAGGTCCCAGGTTTGATTCCCAGCATCATAAAAATGGGACAAGGACGTGGCAATCCATTCCCAAGGCAATCATGAAACAATCAGTCATTGGAAACCTTTTGAGGGTTGCTATGAGTCCGACACAACTCAACAGCACCTAACAATAATGATAATCAGATTTAATGAGTTTTGTAAATGCCAGGTAATGTAATAAATACATTTAATTCCAGAAGGAAAAAGAATAGGAAAGTTAAATGTTGTTTGTCCATATATCAAGATAAGCTGATATCCTTTTCAGACTTAATATACATATCCATTAATGCTGACATGACCAATAAGCTGAGCCTACAAACTTCTTGTAATCAACATAAAGTCCACTTCTAAAACAGTGACACAATCAATTTTCTCTGCTATAGCAAATGTGTATTTTATCTAGTCACATATTATTCAATGATACTTGGATGATAATTTCAAATAGAAAATGTGAGAGAACTTCGAGGATTTTTCCCTCCTACAAGAAGATAAACAAAGCTGCATAATCTACAAGTCTTTTCACTATTTTAGAAGAGCTATATTAAAGAATATTTTTTCATCTTGAATGATTTCATCTAGGAGTATTAAGCTTTGCAAATCATAAACCAAATCATGTTTGAAGAGGAAAATTTCCATGTCATTTAAGAGCATAATCTAACCTTCACAACATCCTTCACAAGAGAAAAAAAAAAACCTCTATTATTGTAGCCTTTATAAATACACTTCAAGGGGAGGGTCTGGGGTTTAGTTAGTAGCGTGCCACACTGCACTCGCTGAGGCAGGTTTGATCCCCAGCAACACATAAATAGGAGAAGAACCTGGCAACCCACTCCCAAAACAATCCTGAAAAAATCAGCCAATGGAAACCTCATGAATAGCAGAGAATCATTTACATAGTGCCGGGCATGACACAGTGTCAGGGAGTGTTTCATTCTATTTTGTTGTGTATAGGGTCTCTATGAGTGGGATATGACTCAACAGCACCTAATCACAATAATATTATGATAGTCTTCATAAATATACTTCAAGAGGAAGAAATTTATTTTTGTCATTGCTGTCTCAATATACTTCCACCCAAGTCTTTTCAATAGCATTTCTCTCTATAGACTGTTGTTGTTGTCGTTAGGTGCTGTCGAGTTGGTATCCGACTCATAGCAACCCTCATAGAGTTTTCAATGGCTGACTGTTTCGGGATTGCCTTGGGAGTGGATTGCCAGGTCCTTCTCCCATTTTTGTGGTGCTGGGGATTGAACTCAGGGCCTCAGAGACTGCGGCACAGTGCTCTACCAACTGAGCTAAATCCCAGCCTCCCTGTAGAGTTAGCTACCGTTAAATGATACTGGTTGAAGAGGACCCAAGCTGACTGCTGCCCAGTCCCAGGACCTCCAAATAAATGAGTGTTTACAGACAGTAATTCCTAGTTTCTGGTGTTTCCACAGACTCCCCTCATTTTATACATGAGAAAAAAGTTGTACAGTATTCCGGCATTCTCTTATTTTTTCATAAGGAATACATTTACATATATATTTTATATGACATTAAACATGCTCAACCAAAGTGAATAGCTCATCACTAAACAATGTTTGGGGTAAAATAGCATATACACCTGAAAATGTTGTTTGGATTTACAGCATATATATAATGATTTCTAGAAAAATGAACCAATTCAACCAAGCACGGTGTCATAAACCTATAGTCTCAAGTAGCCAGGAAGCTGAGGCAGGAGGACCATCTATAGACTAACAGTTTATATTACTGCTATTAATTATTTGACAAATATGATTCCCAGGCCTCTGCATTTATGCATATAATGAAGATTTTAGATTTTTTGAAGAAAAAGGGAACTAACATTAATCATTTCTAATTCATATTTGCTTACATATGAAATAAAGGTAATGGCTATGTTGTAGATTCACATCTAATTAAACACTATGTATGTAGAGTTGCATATAGTGAGATACAGGGTAATTTCTCATTAAAGGAGAACAACTATGATGATGAGGAGGAATAAGAAGGAGAGAGGAGGAGGAAGAAGAAGAGGGGAAAGATCTGTGTGTTTGACCCCTTTGTTCTCCATCTGATTTTCATAATGGGCTCATTATTGCTAAGCCTCTTGCAGAGTGAAGGGAAAAATAATCAGACATCTGAATAAACCTCAGCTTCTGGAGTATCACCCACACAAGTCTGTCAGTTTGCCGCACTATGGGGGCTTGCGTGTTGCAATGAGGCTGAGAGCTCTGCCACTGTAACCTCGGACATGAGCAAGGTTACCCATGGTGGACAGGTTTTCAGCTGAGCTTCCAGACTAAGACAGACTGGGGAGTAGGGCCTGGCAAGCCACTCCCGAAACAACTAGCCATTGAAAACCCTATGGATAGCAAAGAAACACTGTCAGATATAGTGCCGGAAAATGAAGCCCTCAGGTTGGAAGGCACACAAAAGACTACTGGGGAAGAGTTGCCTCCTCCAAGTAGAGTCTACCGTGAAGACGGAAATGGAGTAAAACCCCAGGGTGCTCAACTTGCTGATGTGGCATGACTCAAAATGAGGAGAAAAAACTGTAAACATCCATCAATAATTGGAACATGGAATGTATGTAGTATGAATCTAGGAAAATTAGAAATTGTTAAAAGAGAAATGGAGTGCATAAACATTGACATTCTAGGCATCAGTGAGCTCAAATGGACCAGCATAGGCCATTTTGAATCAGACAATCATATGGTCTACTATGCTGGGAATGATAAACTAAAGAGAAATGGGGTTGCATTCATCATCAAAAAAGACATTTCAAGATCTGTCATGAAACACAGTGTTGTCAATGATAGAATAATATCCATACGCCTACAAGGAAGGCCAGTTAATATGACTATTATTCAAATTTATGCACCCACCACTAAGGGCACAAATGAAGAAAGGGAAGACTTCTATCAGCTTCTGCAATCTGAAATAGATCAAACATGCAATCAAGACATACTCATAATCACTGGTGACTGGAATGCAAAGGTTGGAAACAAAGAAGATGGCTCGGTAGTTGGAAAATATGGTCTTGGTGACAGAAATGAAGCTGGAGATCGCATGATAGAATTTTGTCAGACCAATGACCTTTTCATTGCAAATACATTTTTTCAACATCACAAACGGAGACTACACACATGAACTTCACCAGATGGAACACACAAGAATCAAATTGACTACATATGTGGAAAGAGACAATGGAAAAGCTCTGTACAAAATGTCAAAACAAGACCAGGTACTGACTGTGAATCAGACCATCAACTTCTCATATGCAAGTTCAAACTGTAACTGAAAAGAATTAGAACAAGTATATGAGAGCCATGGTATGACCTTGAGTATATCCGACCTGAGTTCAGAGTCCACCTCAAAAATAGGTTTAATGCATTAGACACAAATGATAGGAGACCAGAAGAGTAGTGGCATGACATAAAAGGTATCATTGAAGAAGCAAGCAAAAAGTGCTTAAAAAGACAAGAAAAAAAAGAAAAGACCAAATTACATGTCAAAAGAGACACTGGACCTTGCCCTGGAACATCAAGCAGCTAAAGCAAAAGGAAGACATGATGAAGTTAAGGAACTAAACAGAAGATTTCAGAAGGCAGCTCAAGAAGACAGAAACAAATATTATAATGACATGAGCAAAGAGCTGGAGGCAGAAAACCAGAAGGGAAGAACACGCTCTGTGTTTCTCAAGCTTAAGGAAGTGAAGAAAAAATTCAAGCCTCAAGTGGCAGTAGTGAAAGATTCTACAGGGAAAATATTAAATGATGCAGGAAACATCAAAAGAAGATGGGAAGAATACACAGAGTCATTATACAAGAAAGAATTGGTAGATGACCAACCATTCCAAGAGGTTGCATATG
>VMDO01032274.1:7500-19180 GCA_007922755.1 Pedetes capensis | reverse complement strand
ATTTTTCTTCACCTCCCTAGTAACCTAAATGTGTCTCATAAGGAGATGAACATTGTGTATAAGTTACATTCCTATCATCACTAGCAGGGTTTTGTTTATTCAGTTTCTGTGGTTGAATATTAAAACAAAAATGAAGAGAACAACTTGGAAAATTTTTAATAAAAATAATGGATTCACTCCACCCTTAGTACAACATTATTTTATTTTGGTCAGTGTGTTTAATAAGTAGCTTTATAATAGGAGCATTAAGATACAAAAACCTAGAACCTACTAGATTACATTCAGAATGACAACCTGAGCAATATTTAATGAATCAATAAGAACTATCACTACAAAACAAAAAATTAACTGATAAACCCATAAAATAAATGGAGAATTAAATGCAGAGATAAATAAATGCAGAAATAAAAAGGATATAGAAACTGAATAAAATACTTTGACAGAGTTTTATGTGTAATTCAACAATGATAGTTCAATTATTATACAATAAATATTGACAAAAAACTCACAGTTTAAGAATTAGTAATTGCCCTGAACTTAATAACTTTTACATATTGAGTTAAAATAATTTATACTTTGCTTTCTTAAATTGCTAATTGTAAAAATTTATTTCATTACTCTTCTTCGATTTTAATTCACTTCTGAAGATGTTCATTCCCAGTGTAAAGAAGACCTTCAAATCTTTTTTGTGTGATTCATACATTAAAAAACTATAAGATTTATTGGAAGTGAATAAAGATGAACAGAAAATGGCAATTAAGATCATGAGTCTGGAGCCTTATTATTTTTACATCAAAGTATTGTCAGCAAAAGACAATCTGTTCATACAAAATTGCCTCCCATTTCTATTTGTATCCCCCACTTGTCTGTCAGTTTACCATACTGTGAGGGCTTACTTGTTGCTGTGATTCTGAAAATTATGCCACCAGTATTTCAGACACCAGCAGGGTCATCCATGGTGGATAGGATTCAGTTTAGCCTCTAGACTAAGACAGATTAGCGAGAAGGACCTGTCAGCCCACTCCCAAAATAATTGGCCATTGAAAACCCTGTGAATACTGGAGAAACACTGTCAGACAGTTGCAAGAAATGAGCCCTTTAGTTTGGAAGGCACTCAAAAGATGACTGGGGAAGAGTTGACTCTTTAAAATAGAGTTGACTTTAATGATGGGAATGAAATAAAGACCCTAGGACCTCCATTTGCTGATGTGACATGACTCAAAATGAGATGAAACAACTGTTAACATCCATTAATAATTGAAATGTGGAATTTTTGTACTATAGATCTATGAAAATTAGAAATCACCAAAAGTGAAAGGGAGTGCGTAAACATGTATACTCCAAGATAAACTGGCATGGGCCTTTTTGAATCAGATAATCATATGCCAGGAATGATAGATTAAAGAGAAATGTGGTTGAATTCATCATCAAAAAAGACATCTAAGATCTGTTCATAAGTACAAAGCTATCGGTGATAAAATAATATCCATACACCTACAAGGAAGGCCAGTTAGTATGAATATTATTAACCTTTACACACTCACTACTAAGGCCACAAATGAAAAAGGGAAGATTTTTATAAGCTTGTGCAGTCAGAAATTGATAAAACATGTAATCAGGATGCACTGATAATTACTGGTGATAGGAATGCAAAGTTGGAAATAAAGAAGAATAATCAAGAGTTGAAAAATATGGCCTTTGTGACAGAAATTATGTTAGAGATCACATGATAGAATTTTTTCACACTAATGACTTTTTCATTACAAATAGATTTTTTTCACCAACATAAACAGAGACTATACACATGGAATTTACCAGAAGGAACATATAGGAACCAAGTTGACTACATTTGTGGAAAGAGACAATGGGAAAGCCCAATATCAAAACTCAGACCAGGTGCTGATTGTGGATCAAACCATCAACTGCTCAAATACCATTTCAAACTGAAACTGAAGAAAATTAGAACAAGTGTATAAGAGCCAAGGTATGACATTGAGCATATCCCACCTGAGTTCAGACACCATCTCAAGAAAAGATTTGATGTGTTAGACACTAGTGATCAAAGACCAGATGAGTTGTGTCATGACATCATTCATGAGGAAAGCAAAAGGTTATTAAAAAGGCAGAAAAAAAGAAAAATTACATGTCAAAAGAGACTCAAACTTGCCCTTGAACATTGAGCAGCTAAAGTAAAAGGAAGACATGAGGAAGGTAAGTAATTAAACAGAAGATTTCAAAAAGCATCTCGAAAAGAAAAAATCAAATGTTACGATGGCATATGCAAAGTGCTGGAGATAGAAAACTTAAAGGGAAGAACACATTCTGTTTTTCTCAATTTTAAGCAATTGAAGAAAAAATTCAAGCCTCACATGGCAATAGTGGAGGATTCTATAGGAAAAATATTAAATGATCCAGGAAACATCAAAAGAAGATGGAAGGAATGCAAACAGTCATTATATCAAAAAGAATTGATGGATGATCAACCATTTCAAGAGGTTGCATGTGATCAGCAACCAACAGTACTGAAAGAAGAAGTGGAAGCTACCTTGTAGGTTTTGGTAAAACACAAGGGTCCAGCAATTGACAGAATATCAATTGAGATGTTTCAACAAGCAGAGGCAGTAATAAAGGTGCTCATTTGTTCATGCCAAGAGATTTGGAAAACAGCTATCTGGTCAACTGGAAGAGATCCATATTTGTGCCTCTTACCAAGAAAGGGGATCCAGACAAATGGGGAAATTATTAGGTGATATCAATTAATATCACACATGAGTAAAATTTTGCCAAATATAATTCAAAAGGGATTGTAACAATGTATTGATAAGTAACTGCTGGAAATTCAACCCAGATTCAGAAGAAGGCATGGAACCAGGGCCATCATTGCCGATGTCAGTAGAGACATCATTGCTGGCTGAAAGTAGAGAATGCCAGAAAGATGTCTGTTTTATTGACTATGCAAAGGCATTCGACTGTGTGGATCACAACAGGACACAGATAACATTGAGAAGAATGGGAATGCCAGAACACTTAATTATATACATAAGGAATCTGTACATGGACCAGGAGGCAGACATTCAAGCAGAAGGAACCACTGCTTGGTTCGAAGACAAGAAAGTTGTGTGAAAAGGCTATATCCTTTCACTGTACCTCTTCAATCTCTATGTTGAGCAAATAATCCGAGAAGCTGGACTTTGTGCAGAATATGGCATCATGGTTAGAGGAAGACCCATTAACAACCTGCATTATGCAGATGACACAACTTTGTTTGCTGAAATTGAAGAAGATTTGAAATGCTTACTGATGAAGATCAAAGAACACAGCCTTCAGTATGGATTGTACCTCAATATCAACAAAACAGAAGTCCTTACTACTGTGTCAGTACACAACTTCATGATATATGGAGAAAAGATTGACGTTGTCCAAGATTTTGCTTTACTTGGTTCTACAATCATCACCTGTGGAAGCAGTAGTCAGGAATTCAAAAGATGCATTGTTTGGGGAAAGCTGCTGCCAAAGACCTCTTTAAAGTGTTGAAAAGTAAAGATGTCACATTGATGATGAAGTTGCACCTGACTCATGCCATGATATTATCAGTCACATCATGTGTTTGTGAAAGCTGGACAATGAATAAGGGAGATAGGAGAAGAATTGTTACTTCTGAATCATGGTGCTGGAAACAAATATTGAGTATACCATGGACTGCCTAAAGAACAAACATATCTGTCCGAGAAGAAGTGCAACCAGAATGCTATTTGGAAGCAAGTATGGCAAAACTGTGTCTTTCGTATTTTGGACATGTATTCTGGAGGCAATATTCTGGAGGCAATAATCTGTGGAGAAGGATGTCATGTGCGGGAGAGTGGTGAGTCAATGAAAAGAAAGGAAGACCTTGAATTAAATGGATTGGCACAGTGGCTGCAACAATGGGCTTAAACATAAAAAAGATCATGTGCATGGCACAATGTCAGGGAATATTTTATTTTGTTGTACAATAGGGTTCCAACGTGTCAGTCCTAACTTGGTGCCGTCTAACAGAAACTATTTGTACAACCTCCAGAAAGTTATTTATCTGTGCCTCTGTTTGCCTCACTGACAAATAAGAATAATAACAATAACCCAATAAGGTCATCTAAAAAAATTGACAGTATTCACAAATCAAGAGTATCTAATATAAAGAAAATGTTCAGAACCTACAAAGAAGAAAACAATTCATTGGTGCAATTTTAACATTAGGTATATAAAGAGGGTTCTATAAATTTTTTTAGTGAGCATTCTAGGACAATCTTTTTCACAGAGAGAAATACAGAAGGAAATTACAGAGAAGAGCATAAGGAAAAATATGCAAGCCATAAAGTACAGACAGAAACATTTTTGTCAAAAGGCATCCATGAATATTGGATAAACTCATTCTGACCTCTTGAAAGCTTGTTTTTGTTCCAAATGCTCTATGATATGAATTGTCCAGTTCATTAGTAACCAAAACTTTATTGGGTTCATCTACACAATGTACCCTTATATAGCATTTGACAATGTAGACCAACTTTTGCCCCCTCTTCTTTCCTTTGGCTTTAGATAACATGACAATGTATAGATTTTTTCCCCTTTTTCCATTTCTCCTTTAATTCTTTCTCTCTTGATGTATTTTCTTCTTTCTTTCATACCCTCTCTTAGACATGCTACACACGTTTTCTTTCTTCCTTTTTTTTTAACTTTTTTGAGACAGGGTCTCGATAAATTAAGCAGGCTGCCTCTGGTCTCAAACTTGCAATCCTCCTGCCTAAACCTTCCGCGTCACTGGGATTACAGGCATGCGCCACCATGCCCGGCTCAGCTACACACATTTTTATATTAGATAAATAAAATACGACATGGAAACTCCACATAACAAGTGATCAAAAAATTTTAAATTCCTTTTTTTCTCTTATGCTTTTCTTTTCTCAGTGATCTCATCAAAGCTCATGACTTTAACAATTACTTCCACATGTACAAGGCTTAAATTTCTGTCTTCTACTGACTCTGTCTTCAGAATTACTCCTGTACTCTCCCTGTTTACTGGATGAATAACTGCTCAACTTCAATTCTCCTTTCCCCGCATTAAACCACATACCACTACTCCCAACTCCCATATAAGTCCTTTAGCTTATGTATTTATGGTATTGGTGATTTATTTTGATCATTTTTAAGTATTAGAGCTGTTTTCACTCTTTGTTCTGACCTATAAATGTTAGATGCTGAAGGATCTAACCTGACAATTTCTATCACATTCATATTCTCTTTTAAATTCTTGTTATCCCCTTACTTACTTACCTACTTACTTACTTACTTACTTGTTCAATACTGTACGTATTCACATATATAGGTAATTTATAAGAGACCAAAGATCTCATTCTAAACCAATTTTTCTATCATTGTGTTGTCACTACTACATTAATCTTCCTATAAATGTATATGCAGTATTTCTTTCACTATGCCAATTCTTAAAAAAAAATCATCCCAAATCTAACTCAATACCTTCTACAGTGATTGAGTTATCTTTAAACTTAAAAAGGTTTTATGATTTTAATTCTCACCCCATGTTTTAACAAACATTATTAAAATCTCTCTTCTGTGCCTTGCTCTTTCTTACCTTGTCTTTTCTTCCACATGAAATTTTCCCCCTACAATCACCACCGATTGAACTTGAATCCATAATTCAAGGCTCACTGTATGTACCACATTCGCCACTGATTCCATTCAATTTTCAGTCTCACACATCAGAAAATATACATAACACAGCTTTCTGTAGTTCACAGCATTCACCACAATGCACTGAACCTTGTAGGTAATTAGTGCATGTGTTTCTCTTGAGTACCAATTATCACATGCCCTGGAATAAAGCCATTTGGGAGAAGGGGCTTTGCCTAGTTTTTCATGTTTCATTTCCCTGTAGTTCCCAGAAATATCCCAAAAGTGCCTAGAAGAAGGGAAAAACGTTTTAAGTTTGATTTTGGTTTTGAAGAAAGTAGATGGTTACATGGCAGAGATGGAAATATGAAATGACAACTAGCTGTGGTCAGAATGAGCCACACTCAAAGGCCTAATTTGAATTATCAGAAATGCAGTTTCAGCAGCAGGAGAAACAACTACCATAACCACCACCAGATTTAAGTTATCTGTGATGGATCTTATACACATAGGGTTTCAGCATTTGAAACAAAGAAAAATCTAAACAGAAGCCACTAGGAGGAATCGTTAAAGGAGAGAAAGTTATTTGGTGACACTGAAGGCTTCTTTATCAACAGATGAGACTTGGGGGAAGGTAGATTCAGAATCGCAGCTGATGACGAAAGGGCTTAGATTTTCATTTTAGCCTTTAAATTTTTTATTTATATTTATTTATTTATTATTTATTTATTCTTGTGGTACTTAGGTGTTGGACCCAGGGCCTCACACATACTTTGCCAGTACTCTACCACTGGGCTGCACCCTCAGCCCATTTTTTATTTTTTATTTTGAGAGACAGTCTCACTAAGTTACACAGGCTGCCTCTGCCTTCCAAATCATGATCCTCCTGCCTCAGCCTCTTGCATTGCTAGGATTAAAGGTATGTGTCACGGAGCCTGGCTTCATTTCAGCCTTTTAAGAGGGATTTCACTAAAATAGGCCTATTTTTTCCCCAATATCTGGAGACAAATAAGGCAAAGTACAGAGTGAGCAGTTTTCCCTTTTACTGGCATACGGTGCTGGCCATGAACTTGCCATGCTTCTGCCTCCGCCTCTGGAGTGCTGGAATTGCAGACATGTGCCATTATGCCTGGTTAGGTATCTCTATATGTTCTTATCTTAGTGATGAGAGATTTTTATGAGGAGATTGACATTAATCTTTTTTGGTTGGTTGGTTTTTTAAGCATTAATTTTCTCCTCCTTCGCTCAGCTTATTCTCTGTCTCCCTTCCTCCCTCTCTCTCTCTCTCTCTCTCTTTCTCTCTCTCTCTTTCTCCCTCGCTCTCTCACCTCTATTTCTCTCTCTCTCTCTCTGTCTCTCTCTCTATATATACATAGTCCCTGGCCAGTTGTATAGAAAAACTAGCTCAAAGAAAGCAGGCTTACTGAAATCAGCTTGAAAAGAAGGTTCTAGTGTCAAATCCAAGCTCCTTAATGAGGGAGGGGGAAAAAAAAACAAAGATAATTATAAACAAAAATGAAAACAAATATCAACAAAATAATGGCAGCTTATGTTTGTTGAACACATATTCTGCATCAATTACTACCCCAAGGACTGCATATTATATACATTATTCTCTGCTTATCACAGATAAAGAAACTTTGCCACCTGAAATGGTTTAGTCCCAATCTCTGTGAGTAAAGTTTGGTTCCTTCATCTTTATGGTTTCTTCCTCTAAGACTACAATGCTGCCTCTTTGTTTTGTTTTGTTTTGTTTTGTTTTGTTTTGTTTTGTGTGTGTGTGTGTGTGTGTTTTGAGACAAGGTCTCACTATGTAGCTCCAGTTGGCCTAGAGCTTGCTAGATAGACTAGACTGGTCTTGAACTTGTGGCACTCCTCCTGTACCTCCCAATTGCTAGGATAAAAGGCAAGTGCCACCATTCCCTGCACAATTCTGCCTCAATTAACTTCTCTGAACTTCAGACACATTGAAAAGCAAGGTATAACCATATTTCCATCTGATTCTAAACTTTGCACATGGAATTTAAATTTAGGTTATTTTAGTCCACATTAGAGAAATTTTCAACACTTTACATCACTTTATACTGTTTAGGTTGAGATTAGATTTGATACTCATGAGTAATTACAAAAGTTAAATGAATAGCAAGTCATTGGCATACACACACAAAAGATTTCTTAAGCAAAACCTCTGAACACTTAAATAAGCTTAATCAGAACTTGAAAGGACCATATGCATATTATGTGAATATGAACTAAAAAATTTACATATTCAGGGAAAAATTTTACTTTTCAAAAAGGTAAAAATACTTCATTATTAATAATCAATATCCTAGTTTGAATTCTAAGAAGTATTAAGACCATGTTGTTGTTTTTAGATGCCATTGAGTTGGGTCTGACTCATAGTGACTCTATGTACAACAGAATGAAACAATATCCAACAAAGTGCCATGTCCCACACTGTCAGTACTTCTCTGCTATTCATAGGGTTTTCAATGGCTGATTGTTTGAAGATTGCTTTGGGAGTGGATTGCTATGTCATGAGGATTGAATCCAGGGCTTCCAAGTGTGCATAGCAGCACTCTACCAACTAAGTTAAACCCTAGCCATTAAGATTATGCTGTTGTTGGGACTATAGTAAAGTTAATTTCATGTGTTAACTTCTCTGGACCATAACACCCTGATATTTTGTCAAATATCCTCGCTGTGTCTGTGATGTGTTTGGGGTGTGATTTACACTTAATTCAGTGGATTATAAGTAAAATAGATTACTCTCTGAATATAGCTGGGCCTCATCTAGTCAGCTAAATACAGCTGGCCTGAATACAACAAAAAGCTGACTTCTCCCAAGCAATAGGAAATGCTCAGCAGGCTGTCTTTTCTAACATTGACTCTTCCTGGGTCTATAGCACAGTGCTTCTGCCTCTGCCTTTGGACTCAGAGCTGCAACTCTGTCTTGAGACTCTAGTTCATGCACTACCCTTGTAGTTTAGACTCATCAAGCCTCTACAATCATTTGAGCCAATTCCTTAAAATAGTGCTCTCTTGCTCTCTGTCTCTCCTGTCTCTCCACTCTTCCCTGCGCTCTTCTCATACACATACAAACACACACTCCTTATTGGTTCTGTTTCTCTGGAGGCCTTGGACCGTGAATAGAACAGACTGTTTGAGCAATATCAGTCCAGCACTTAAGGAGTATTTTCCTAATTAATTTGAAATTTGAACATGAAAAATCTCATTGAAATATAAATCTACCTGGTGTACCACCTAAATTTTGAGATGATACTGGCCAGTGAAAGAACAGAAGGAGCTGATACATTTAAAGATTTCACTTAATTAAAATTATTTGCATAGGGTGAATTATCTAAATGCTGTTTGATGTTGAGAAAAAAATTTCCATCAATATTGCTGTTAGGTGCCGTTGGTGTCCAACTCAGAGACTCTACGAACATCAGGCGAAACAATATTGTCAGTACTTCTCTGCTGTACATAGGGTTTTTGATGGCGTATTATTTTTTTGGGAGGGGGTTGCTGTGTCCTTCTCCCAAGGCTACAGCCCCTGGTGTTCCCAGGCATTCTCCCATCCAAGTACTAACGAGGCCTGACACTGCTTAGCTTCTGGGATCTGATGGGACTGGATGCCACAGTGCTATGGCTACACGCTTCCATAAATATATAAAGTGTAATTAATAGACTATTAGACCTTCCCCAAGTTGTGAGTTGAAAGTTTCTTGTAGATTGATGCCTATCATATTTTCAGAGAAGTCATGATATGCATGTACAGGAATGTCATAATGAAGCCCATTAAACTGTACACTAACCCTAAAAATTACTAATAAAAAGGGAAGAAAAAATTTTACTTGATTAGAAATTTGGTGAAGCCAAATAGGATCAAACATTAATCCTATGAATGTTATATTCACATTAGCAAACTAAAAAATTTTTTACTAGAAAAACTATGAAAAGATTGTATTTCAAAGTACTATACAAATTAAATTATTTGGTTTCTTCTCTGACACTTTGTATATTATTTTTCTTATAGGGCATAAATTTTCTATAGGGCATAAATAAAAGGCAATGATTTTTTAAAAGACAAAAGCAGTACAGAGTTCATCCCCATCTGTTCCTATTTGCCACATATGTATTATTAGTTTCTATTATAATTTGAAAAAGATTGGGAGTATTGTTGTAAAGGAAGAAAAGTGGACTTTTATTCTAAAGGAAATAATCATTGAACTGTATAAAATCAAAAGTAGCTAAGAGACTTTTATATAATTCTGTCCACCCTGTTGTATTAGATTACGGTGGGAGTTTGTGCCAGAAAGCACTTTCCATATGCTTCAGACTTAAAAGAGATTTTAGACATAGCTACCTCATCACAATGAACAAGAAGAGGCAAGACTGGATCTATGGACATCATTTTAAGGTTGTTGCAATATGCAAGTGAGTGATGGTGTGGTCTGAATCAGAGTCCTGTCAGTGTAATGGAAAGAAGTGGAAAGATTTAGGAAATATTTATTGGTTAGAATCAATGGGATTTTAATTGATGGATTTGACATGAGGATAGATAAAGAAAGAGAGAGGAATCAAGTTTTCTGGCTTGAGCAACCCAAATTAGTAACAGTCCCAATGAAGAGCTCTTTGTTACCCAAGCATATAGCACATCATGACATTTGCAGCATTCCTCACCTTCTTCAGCTCTGGAGTGTGGTGATGATGGTTCTTAGGTCCTGTTCTCAGAGTGTAAACAGCAGAGACTGCCAGTTTTTTACATTTTCTCCTTTGACCAAAAAAGAATGAGAGTAACTTTTGCCTCCTTCACAAAGTCTCACGTTTTCCCAGAATTCTGGATCATGTAAAGGGAATATCCTTTGAGACTATCAAACCTAATGTTAGGCAACTATACTGTAGTTTTCTGACTTAATCTTGATTTTAGCTAAGTGAGAGCTAATTCCTTAATCATTCCCTCCTACTCCCATTAAAATTTGTACTTTTGTTTTTTATTCAGTTAAAAAAAAATTGAGGGGTCCACTGTGGCCTTGGGAGATTTCCTTTTAAGGAATGGCAAATATACCAGCCAGGCAGTGAAGGAACAGATTATAGCACATGCAGAGATCTTGGAAATGCTTGATCCACTCATTTTGTGGGCAGAAAAATCACAGCCTCAAGGTAAGATACTGTGAGCTGGAAGTAGGGGAAGATACAGGACAGAATGTGAAAGGTTACTAGAAACATAAATGTAAACAAATTAATAAATCAGACCAATTCTTCCATCTGAACAACTACAATGTATCACCCAAATTAAGATGTCATCAGTAAAAGGCATGAAAAACTTTGTTATTTTGCTGTTGTTATTGTTAGGTGTCATCCAGTTGGGTCATAGCAATCCTCATAGTGTTTTCAATGGCTGATTGTTTCAGGGTTGCTTTGGGAGTGGATTGCCACATCCTTCTGTTTTTTGCGGCACTGAGAATCAAATCCTTATCCTCAGAAAGTGCAGATTAGGTGCTCTACCAACTGAGCTAAACTCCAGCCCATGAAAAACATTACTGCCAATTAAATTATGAAAAGAACTAAGAGACTATCACTGTAAAGTACATTCTAATTTTAGATTTGTTAAACACTAAAAATACAGAAATATTTGAGAATTAATGAACTCTTGACATCAAAGTTTCCAATCAAAATGCTTATGGGAGATGATGACATTTGTAAACCTTATTTTTAAAAGTCAAAAATCTTTTAAATACATTGACACTATCAGAAATTGTATACAACTCAAGCCTTTAAATCTCCTATTTTTCCTGTATTCTAGAAAAATGGACCCAAAATTCTGTGTTTTGGCCTCTTTCAGAACTTTGGTTACAAGAAAAAATTTGCAATGATGCATAGTTAGTTATTGGCATCCAATGACTATAAACTTTCACATACTTTAGAAGGAGTCACAAACCAGAGAACTTCTGCCTTCTGTTTTATTTCAAAGCTTCTAGCATCAGTTGCGACAAGTCTAAGTAATTCTGGA
>VMDO01032274.1:0-2500 GCA_007922755.1 Pedetes capensis | reverse complement strand
GGGGAACCAATTGAAGATTTATTCCTCACAGTTTCTTTTTCTGTTCACATTTAAATATATATTATGGAATGTGGAAGGAAGTTCTGGTTTGTGATCCTGTCTCAATTGCATTAGCCAAAATCAGTGATTTATATTTCCAAAAAAAGACAGTCATCATTCCTTTGCCTAGTAGATATATTATAGATGTTTAATTTAAAAATCAACATTCCTTTTGCATAAGCATTGCTCTTTTCCGATGATCTTCAGCATAGTCTGTGCATTAACTATCTTTGATATTGAGTAGAAAAAAATGCAAACTTTCTTCTATATATACTATTTCAAAAACAGAAACGTTCACTGAGAAAGCTCAATCTATTGAGTTTTGGAACAAATTCACTAGAAGAAAACAACTATACAAAATAATGAGAAATTGTGTCTAGGAAAGAAAAGGAAAAATGTTATATTGTCTGATTTGGAATTCAACATATGACATCAAGAAATGACTTAAATTTTGTTGGTTTGAAAAATTTTAGACTCCCAGGAAGTTGCAAAGGTAGTATAAAAAAGTAATATGCAACCTATACTCAGTTTCCTGAATAGTTACATCCTACATAACTGCAATACCAAAACCAGAAAAATTGACATTGATACAATGTGTGTATAGGTCTATGACATTTTATCACCTAGGTAGATTCAGATAATAACCACCACAATTAATATACAAAATTATGCCATTACTACAGAGATCTTTCTCTTCTCTTTTTCTTTTCAATTGTATACTCATATATACATATTTTAATTAATATATACATTTGATTAACATATACAGATTGTACATACATATGAAATACAAAGTGGTGTTTCAATACATATACACAATTGTGCAAGATACACATTGCTTACAACCATACCACTTTGGTGTCAGATCTTGTCAGATCTCGGAAGCTAAGCGGCTTGGTTCGTACTTGGATGGGAGACCTCCTGAAAACATCAGGTGCTGTAGGCTTAGGAGAAGGACCTGGCAACCCATTCCCAAAGAACAATCAGCTATTGAAAACCTTATGAACAGCAGAGAAGCACTAACAATAGTGTACATAGGGTCACTATGAATCAGACCTCAACTTGACAACACCTAGCAACAGTAAGGTATACATCAAATCAGGATAATCGGCCTATCTATCACCTTGGACATATACCATTTCTTTGTGTTGGGAAAATTCAAATTTTCTCGATTAGCTATTTTGAAATATTAAATTAATTATTGTCAACCATAGTTATCCTACCATGCTAGATAATATTAGAAGTTATTCTTTATTCTTTTCTTTTTTTGACAGTACAAGGGATCAAACCAAAGGCTAGGCAAGCACTCTCCCTCTGAGCTATATCCCCAGACCCCTAGAAGTTTTGCCTTCTATCCAGCTGCACCTTGGAACTCATTAATCATCCTCTTTTCGTCCATTCCTCTCCCATACCATTCCCAGGCTCTGGTAACTACTTGTCCATTTTCTACTTCTTTGACATCAACTTTAGTTTCCACATGTAAGTATGAACAGGCAGTATTTGTCTGTGCCTGAATTATTTCACTTAATATGTTGTTGTTTTTGTTGTTAGATATCATCAAGTTGAGTCCAACTCATAGCCCCCCTCATAAAGTTCTCAATGGCTCATTGTTTTGGGAGTGGATTGCCATGTCCTTCTGAAATTTTTGTGGGCTGGGGATTGAAGCCAAGTCCTCAGAGAGTGCAGCATACCACTCTACCAACTGAGCTAAACCCCAGTCCTCACTTATTATAATGTCCTCCAATTCACTCCCCTCTTGATACCCTTTTATAACATTACCACCATGATCACAATCTCTACATCCACTTCTATCGGTAAACACTTCTCACCACTAATTTGTTCTCCAGCTCTATAATTTTATCTCCAGAATGTTAAGTAAATGAAATTATATAGTACATGACCTTTTTTTCCTTTTACCCCACATAGCATGATGCTCTTGAGATTCATCCAACTTGTTGAATGTATGAACAGTTCCTTTTTTTTTTTTTTTGTCAGAATAAAAGCAGCAATGTTAGGGCTGGGCAGTCTAATAAATGTATATTTAATTTTTAAGAAGTTGCTGCATTGTTTTCCAGAGTGGCTGTACAATTGCTAATGCTTGGCAGCAATGTGTGAGAGGTCCAGTTTCTCTGCATCCCATCTATATCTGGTACTGCTATGGCTTTGCTTTGCCTGGTTGAGTAGGTGTGATAGTACCTCGTTATGGTCTCAAATTGCATTTCTCTGATGCCAATGATTTTGACCATCTTTTCATGTACATACTGTCATTTGTATGTTCTCTTCAGGGAGACTGTGTCTATTTTAAATAAATTCATAGAATACCATATAACATTACACAATACCAAGTGATTTCTTCAAGTAATAAGTGTATTTAATCAAACATGTAATTTTTCCTTTGTGATATATTAGGAATTGTATAGAAAAACATTAAAAAGCACATACTATTCTAAAGTTAATGACT
>VMDO01032273.1:0-19158 GCA_007922755.1 Pedetes capensis | reverse complement strand
ACACTGACAGCAGTCTCCTGGCAAATCAGGACTTGTGCACCATCCAGTGCTTAAAAACTTGAAATGATACAGACTTAGAAAAATAAGCAGCCCGCATAGAATTTCTGGAAAGATAGGCACAAAGTCAGATTAGAAAGATTTGATTAAATACTTAATCCTTTAATGTGCAGATAATATTTCATGCCAAGAAACACCAGGATTTTACAGGAAAACATGTCTTCACATGATACTGAAAGTATCAAAACCTGACCAGATATTAATCAATATAGACAATGCTCAGATAGAGAATTTCAAGCAACTGTTTTAAACTCAACAAACTTGATGAAAGTGCAGAAAAAGGTTTTGATACTCTGACAGAGATACATAACAAAGTGATGAAAGAAATTATTTTAAAAGTCCAACAAATTCTAGGACTGAAAAATATGCTCAGTGAAATTAAAAACACAATGTTGTTGTTGTTGTTAGGTGCCGTCGAGTCGGTATCTGACTCTTAGCGACCCTTATAGGGTTTACAGTGGCTGATTGTTTCGGGATTGCCTTGGGAGGGGATTGCCTTGGGAGTGGATTGCCAGGTCCTTCCTCCATTTTTGCGGTGCTGGGAATTGAACTCGGGACCTCAGAGACTGCAGTGCAGTACTCTACCAACTGAGCTAAATCCCAGCTCTTTTTAAAAATGCAATAGAACACATCAATACCAAGATAAATGAAATAGACATTAGAGCGCAAAAATAGGCTACTGAAAGAGATACAGTTGAAGGGAAAGAAACAGATACAGTTGAAAGGAGAGAAACAGAATGAAGAAAGCTTGTATGAAATTTGGGACAATTAAAAAATGCCAATGTTCAGGTTATTTGAGTTGACAAAAGACTAGAGAATACCAAAGTGAGAAAATGCTTATTCAAAAAAATAATGACAGAAAACTTCAAACCCTAGAGAAGGATAGAAACATAAAGGTACAGAAACATAAAAGTCATCATCAAATTTAACTCAACCAACTCTACCCAAAGACATAATCAAGATTACAAAGGTGAAAGATAATAAGATCCTCAAGGCTTCAAGAGTAAGTAAACAAATGGCACATAGAGATACTCTAATTCATGTGACAACAGACATCTTAGCAGAAATCTTACAGACCCAGAGAGTACAGCACAAGATATTCATGATAGTGAAGAAAAAATAAAAACTGCTGAATAATAATTATGTACCTAGCGAAGCTATCTCTTAGAAATGAAGGAGTGATAAGACATTCCTAGATAAGCATAAGTCAACAGAACATATCCCCATCCAACTTTGCTTATAAAAAATGCTAAAGGAAGCTTTCAGAAGTCATTAATGATCAAGAAGGTACTTTTTTGAAGAATAAATCAAGGGAGAAATCAAGAAATAATTTCAAAACTTTATGAAACAAATGAAAATTGATACAACATTACAAAACCTATGGGATACAACAAAAATAGTACAGAGAAATAAGTTTTCTCTGTTTGATGTGATGCCCACATCAAAAAAGTAGAAAGATCGCTAATAAACAATGTGTCTCTGCATTTCAAGAAACTAAAAAAACAAGAACCAGCCAGAATTAGTAGGAAGAATGAATAAAGATGTGAGTGTTGTCATTAGGAGCCTTTGAGTCAGGTCCAGCTCATAGTGATCCTATGTACTACAGACAAAACACTACCTGACACTATGCCATGCTTGGCACTATTGTCAGTGTTTCTCTGGTATTCATTCTTTGGTTTTAAATGGCTGATTGTTTTAGAAGTGGATGGCTGAGCCCTTCTCCCAAGCCTACAGCACCCAGAATTCTCAGGCAGTCTACCACCCAAGGACTAACCAGGCCTGATCCTGCTTAGCTTCCCAGATCCAATGAAATCAGATGCTCAAGTGGTACGGCTGTAGGCTAAATATGTGAGAAGAGATAAGTAAAAATTAACAAATCAACAAAATTACAAATCAACAAAAAAAAACAATGAAACTGAGGAGGTTCTTTGAAAAGATAAAATAGAAAAATCTTTAAACCAACTAAAAAAGTGAGATATAAGACTCAAGTAAGCATAATTAAAGATAAAAAGAGGGAATTACAACTTATGTTACAGAACTACAAAGGGACCATTATGAACAACTATATGCCAACAAATTTGACAGCCCAGAAGAAATGGAAAAGTTCCTAGACACAAACACCATCCCAAGACCCACTCATGAAGAAAGGAAACCCTGGACAGACCAATAAAGAGTAACAAGATTGAATTAGCAATAAAAAGCTTCCTGTCAAAGAAAAACCCAAGACCATTTGGCTTGACTACTGACTAACATTTATTAGCTCAACTGTAGGTCCCATGTGGAACTTAGATTATCAGGGGAGTGGGCAAGGACAAGAATGTGCAGAATATTAAGAAAGCCACTGGAATACTCAAACAGTGGGTAATGGTAACTTTGACCAGTTGTTGCCAGTGCAGGTGGTTAGATTCTGGGTATATTTTGATAGTGATGTCTGAAGACTTTGCTGCAGATGTTGGATGTAAGGGGAAGTATCAAGGCTGAGCCCAAAGTTTCCATTCTCAGCATGTGGAAAGGCAGCTTCCTTTCATGGAGATGATGTACAAGGAAGTTAAAGCAGGTTTGGAAAGAACAGGAGGTCAGTTTTAATGCATTAAGTTTGTGTTAGATACTACAGCTAAGAGGATATGTCGGATCAGTGGTTACATATACGAGTCTAAAATTCAAGGAAGAATAATGGGCCAGATATATCTATATCTATATAGATTCTTAGAGATATATCTGTATGGATATTGAAATAGATATGAGTCATAAACACATAAATAATAGGTAGTGTTATATTTTATTGCTAAATTGTTTGTTGTTAGGTGCTGTTGAGTCAGGCCCGACTTAGAGTGACCCTGTGTGCAACAAAATGAAACACTCCCTGACACTGAGCTATGCCTGGCACTATTGTCCCTGCTTCTTTGCTATTCATAGGGTTTTCAATGGCAATGTATATTCATAAGACGTGAAATATTAATAATCTCATCATTGTGCCAATCTGATAGCAAAAAGTCTATTTAGCGTTTACAATTTTGGGTTACACTAATTTTATGATGCTGTTAGTGATATTTGTAGTCATTGGACTAGCATAAACAATTAGTATGTAGGATATTTTTTCTCAGTAGAAAAAACACCTAATTTGACTAATTGCCTCTAGTTCTGCTTCTATTAACTGCATACTTCTATGATGAATATTTTGCATCATAAGGTTTAAGAATCATATCAGATAATTCTTTTCTACTGAAAACAGAGAATTGGCATGTGTAGGCTCTGTTTTTCCAGGGAGAATGTGCACAAAGAATAAACAACAGACCAACTGACTTTGAAATAGTCTTGGAAAGAAGTGATGGTAGCCCGGAAAGAAAACTGACTGTGGAGTCTCAGTCCTCTCAGTAAGTCTCCCATTCGTTTTGAAAATTTTTGTCCATGTCAAAAATAAATAAATAAATAAATAAAATAAATAAAAAACAGAAAAAAAAAACAGCCATGAGGCTCTGGGCAGAAAACTGAAAAACTGAAGATTTTTTTTTTTTTAACCAAAAAAGCTCTGGCTTAGTTACTTTTATATTACTGTTCTCAAACTTCTGGGCAAACATAGTTTTCACTACTGCAATAGCAACAGCACATTACACATTAACTGTACTAATTTCCCCTGTGAAACAATCATACCAGCTACATTTCAGGTTTGTCACCATTGGTGGCCTTAAGTCTCACTATGAGGATAAGTCACTCACTGCTGTTATTTTTCATTAAATATTATTATTTTTTAAATCTCAGATTGTTTAACAGTGGTTTCAGATATGATTTCTTCTGCTGCTGGTTTCTTCTCAGTATTTTCTACTTCTTTAGCAAGCATCATTTAACACAAACACCTGAGCCAACATGATGCCACTTTCCTCAGTCTTTTGGCTTTCCTTGGGACCATCCAACGTAGCCTCCTTTCTCTTCACTGCAAGAGGACTTTCAGCCCTTTATGAGCTGATAATTAATAATAAATTAACAGTTGGTAACAAAATTGCACCATCTTGTACTTTGGCACCTCAAGTAATTTACTTTCATTGCACTGGAAGCTTCTTGTCACCAACTGCAGTGAAAGCACTATGACCCCTTCCTTTCAAACAAAGTCTATGTAACAGGAAGTAATGAGAGGTATATAAAAGAGGTGCCACATAGCTATAACATACTGACTAGTTTTTGTTGTCACATTAAGTGGGTTTGGGATCCTTGCAAGAAAGGTGCTATTTAAGCATAAAATATTGTTGTTTTATCTGTACTTGCTTAGCTTATAAATTATACCTTGAGATTTCACAGACAAAAAGCAAGTTTTTACCACTGTCAGCAAGCAAGGCCAACAAAGCTGTTCCAGAGGTAACCCCCTGCGTCATCAAAACAATTGCCAGCTGAGCGCTGTCACCTTCCTTACCAGTTACCATAAGCAGTGGTTAATGGTTCAGGTAGAAAGAACACAATCCAATTTCTAGATGTCAGACTGAACTTTTCATACTAAAAGGAAAACAGTTTTCTTAACTCATAATGACCAAAAATTAGATATAAATAACATTCATAGCACAGTGTGGGGGAGTGTATCATTCTGTTGTAAATAGGGTTGCCATGAGTCAGACCTGACTTGACAGCTCCTAACAACAACAAACAAAGCATTGATGGCAAGTAAAATTGATACAAGAAACTATGATCTCTTCTAAAAAGAAGAGAATTTGTTTTTAAAACTGCATTTTCCAGCTAGGCAAGATGGTGCATGACTGTAACCCCAGCAACTCAGGTAAAAGAGGCCAGAGGATGTCAAGTTTGAGGGAAGAGGCAGCCTGGTAAGACCCTGGGTACCTTAGTGAGGCCCTGGCAAATTAGTGAGACCTTGGGTAACTTAGTGAGGCCCTATCTCAAGATGAAAAAAAATGGAAAAAGGGCTTGAGGTACAGCTCAATGGTAGAGTGCTTGAAAAGTACACATAAGGACCTAGGTTCTGCCCCCCAGGACCACAATAAAAGAGAACAAAACAAAACAAAACAACCCTATGAAATGTCCTCCAAAATCATGGTCTGCTACATGCCAATTAGCATGTTAAATACGGTGTTATTGAAGTTGAACATTGGAATGAACCAGCATATAGCTATTCAGTTCTTCAAATACATGAAAAAAAAGTTTTGTTTAAATCTTATATTTAGATTCATCTCTTAAAAGAGCTTAAAGAGGTGGCTTCCCAGGAAATCTTAATTGAATGAATCATACACGTCTGAGTATGTGAAAACCATAAACTACCAACTCATAAATTTATTCTAGTATTTCATTTTGTAATGGACTTCCACTAACATTATTTTCCATTTACTGATTCCTTTATACTTGAAGTCTGTTCTCTGCCTCTGGTACAAACAACTCATTCTATTCAAATCAAAGTGGGGATTGGCTTAGTGAACAGATTAAGAACACTAAAATGAAGGCAGTCTCCTTGGGTGTGAGTTTCAGTTAGACTGTTAATATAATAGGGACAATTCATCTGAACTATGCATAGCGTGTAGGTAGCCCTCAACAAGTGTTAAAAGCTCTCACGTGGCCTAACAACTCCATGAAGGATGTGCAAGACCATCTACTGAACAGTCTGACATTTTCCAATTCACCAATGTATTTATTAGATGTTTTATGTTGAATCATCTGTATAAATCTTCTTATAGTATCATTTTCTAATTGAAGTTCCTCACAGTTCCCTAAAAACATCAGGAAGTCCCTAGGACAGAACTTAAATGACCTTGCTAATTAGAACAGGAGTGCCATCTAGTGCTAGCCATGGCTTACTGCTTACTGCTTGTAGGTTTACTGCTGAACAAAAATATAAGTGATGAAAATGTTTTACTTCTGCTTGCCAATGCAGTCTCTTAGAGTCTCAGACAAACAAAACTCAACCGATAACATATTTTAACACGAAGTGCATTGAAATGTGAGAGAGATTTATTTCCTGGTCCTCACTCGATTCCTGGAGAAGGACATCATGTTTGGGAGTGTGTCAGGTTAAGGAAAAAAAGGAAGACCCTTAATTAAATGGATGACACATTAAATGGCTTCAACAAAGATCTTAAACATAAAAAAAAACATGTGCCTGGCACAGAGTCAAGTAGTGTTTCATTCTGTCGTGCATAGGGTTGCTATGAGCCAACCTGACTTGACGGTACATAACAACCACCACAAGAAGCATACACTTTAGTTCTATACATAAAGGTCATCAGAAAATTTTTAAATGGAATTATGGATATGAACTAAAAATAATATTGCAGATGTAGATGAGACCAGGAAGGGCTGGAATATAAAAATGGGTATAGTATTAACTATACATTTTTTGGAACACAGATTATTTTGATTTAGGTCCAAATGTCAAATACAGATCAAGTGAATGTGCATGAGTGGCTTGAGAGAGAGAACAGAGTAGAAAATGATCCATTACAGCATACCTGTGACAATCCTTCAAAATCAGACATAACAAATTAGTCTGCATATAAGATACCATTAGAGATTTTTATGCCAGATTGAGAAGATTGGTATATAAACAGAGACTATTTGGAAAATACCTAATCATGAGTATATGAATCCTAAAGAACTTGTCCCATTACAGAAACAGCTTTGCGTGAGAGGATTTTGGTCAGAGAATGCTATACAAAATAGGACTTGACTGTGTTTAAAAAGTAAAGGTGTCCAAGCCAGGCACCATGGTGCAACCCCGCACTCCTAGAGATTTGGAGGCTGAGGCAGAAGGATAGCAAGTTTAGGGCCAAGCAGCCTGCACAGTTTGGGGAGACCATGTCTTACAACAGAAACAGTACAAAAGGAGGGGTGAAAGGTGAAGCTCAGTAGTAGAGCACTTGCCTGGAATGCAGGATCAATCTCCCAGTACTGAAAAAAACAATGTTAATATTTCTGCTGGTCTCAGTGGTGCATATCTGTACTCTCAGCACTCAGGAGGCTGAGGCAGGAGGATGGTGAATTTCAGGGTGGCCTAGAGTACACAGCAAGTTAGATGCCAGCCTGGGTTACGTGCAGAGGCCCCTCCAAATAAAAGTAAATATTAAATTGATAAACATCCTGAGATGAATGTAGATCCAAGAAAAGAATAGAAACACTAACGGAAGTTACTGGATGAAAAGTGACAAGCTAACTTTACTTTTAAATTAATGATATATCATCCTTTATTTCTGTTTTCTGGCACCTTAGTCTAACTGCCATTGCTTCTTGTTCTTCCAAAAGAGCAACATTTGTGTTAGACCGGGATGTCACAGAGGGTGAGCGTGAATCCTATTTACACGAGATTAAGCAATAGTAGGCAAAAGTTGGTACTGTGCCACCAAACCACTCATACCTCTTACTGATTTTGGTTGCAGATGTTTTTAAGACATCTACAAAGCTGGTGTTCTTTAGGGCTGTTTACGGAAGCAGATGTTAAATTAATTAGGTTTGTATATTTTCCAAGTATGCTTAAGGAATGTTTATTTTTGCTTCCACTAAACAACTATAGTATAAGTGGTAAGACTGATGTTCTAAGAAACCCAAATAAAAGTTAAAATCTTCATATTTTGTTTAGTTCAAAGAAACATTTACTTTTGGTTCTTCATGTTTTAGTTTATATTTGCAGGGAATGCTAATGTAAACTGGCAATGTAAGATGTTCATTTCCTTAACTTTATTTTTATTTAAATACTTTCATGTTCCTGTTTTTATTAACATATAAGGTAGAAGACTAAAGAAACAAAATAGAAAATGCAAATGATAATTGTATCTCCTAGGGGCAAAACAGATGATTCAAGAAAGATGACTAATCTACATTTTATTTGAATATTGCTCTGTTCACCTATATTTTATACTGGAATTTGGTGGTAGATAAAAATAGTTATGATCTATTAGGTAGAATCTCTACCTTCACATGAATCAAATGCAAGGCAAGAGAAAGGAAGCCATGATTTAAAGAAAATCTGCAACACAAGACAAAAGCTGAGAGGCAACTCAACTGCTACAGCTGTGCTACATCTGCTTCCTTGCCCACTGGGGATTGGGAGATAAAGAGATTAAGACATTTACATAAAGATGGTGGACAACAAGGCCAGATAAGCAACATGACAGCTAGATTGAGGTACTATGATCACAGAGGAGAAGAGGGTAAAATCACATAACCCTCTTATACATAATATTTTTAATTCATTTAATATTAAAAGTATATTTTATCAGAGTAGAGAAGGGGCTAGTTAATTCCAACCAGTCACTGACATTATCAAATACAGAGAAGTAAGTGATCTTTTAATAATATTTTATTAAGTAAACAGCTTTGGGATTTTATAAAGGGCATAAGTTGTTTTGTATCTTTTAGAGAAGAAACTTAAATCAAGACAATAGCTTCTCACTCACACTTTCACATGACAATAATAGAAAACCCTTAGCTAAGACATATGTGCAAAGATTTTATAGGTACTTGGAAAGCATGCATAAGTTTGTTCTTCCTGGCAGAACTATTTCAAGGAGAATATGTTCTCCCCTTAAGCACCAGTGTTTCTCTAATTTCAGACATGGGCATGAACCATGTGATATAATAGGATATAGACATGTACATGATCTTTACAGGCTTCACTTTCCAACTGTTATACTTTAAAAATAAGTATACAGCACAAAATAAAATCCATGATAGCAAAATTTTAGATTTTTTCAGAGTAATGAAGTCAGATGGCTTCAGACCTACCCAATCTTGTCAGATCACAGAAGCTAAGAAGGATCGAGCTTGGTTAGTCCTTGAATGGGAGACCACCTGGGAACACCAATGTGCTGTAGACTTGGGAGAAGGACCTGGCAACCCACTCCCAAAAAACAACCAGCCTTTGAAAACCCTATGAATAGCAGAGAGGCACTGATATAGTGCCAGGCATGGCACAGTGTCTGGGAGTGTTTCATCTGTTATACATAGGGTCACTATGAGTTCAACCAACTCAATGGCACCTAATAACAGTAACAGTGAAGTCAGACAGACTTCACAGTTATATTATATATACATATTAATATATATTGTATATACATTATATATACTATATTATTTATACATATTATATTATGTATACATATTGTATATTATTATATATTATATATACATATATATTATATATTATTATTATATATTATATTGTATATACATATTAATGTAGAATGTATAATCATATAACAAAGTAAAGCATTATAAGTTTTAAAATAAATGAGAATTAGTATAGTCACACTATCTATGAAATATAGCCATGTAGCCTCATCACCTCCAAATATTGTCTTGAATAGAACATTTTCAATTTGAACTGACAGAAAGAGACTTTACCATCCCTAATTAATGGGATTCAACATCTCTTTTCCATTAAAAGTATAAGAAAATTTCAGAAATAAAAATCCTATTATATTGTCTACTTGTGTCAAAAACATCTTCTTGTCCTGTTGTAATAACATCACAAGTCCTGAGATTCCCTGATACAAAAGGAGGAAAACATCAGTGCAGCCTCACCATTGGAAAAGTAGATGTCCTTGTTCTCGCTGACTGTGGGAGTGTACCATGAATCATGTGGCTGGTAGTATTTTCTTTTTACATTGGTTGCTAACAAACTCTGTGGTAATCTTAGGGCCATTTCTAATGAAAGGCCAATTAAGTTTTCTCTACAAGTCCCATTCCTAGCTTCATCTCATCTCTCCTATTATCTCATTATCCCACACTTCTCATTTTATTGACCTATAATTGACTTATTATTCACTGTTTAATTGCATAAATTTCTATATGCCACATTACATCCTCTCTGGATCAAAGCTGTTTGGAAAAAATATGTAATAGATGCTATAATAAAAAAGCCCAAAACTATCAAATCCCATGTACTAGGAATCCTAGGAGGAGGAGAAAACTATGGGCAGTAATAGTAGAAAACTATGGGCTCACTTTCTATAGCCCACCTTAAGGCTGGGTATGTTTGCTCCTAATAAGCATTTAAAGGAAAAAAAAATCATTGCACAACAAAGAAAATGCTTTAAAGCTCTCAGACTTTGAATCTATTTTGAGACATATTTGGAGTTTATAAAAACCCTGGTGATTCTCCGTGTTAATCAACAGCCTGACAGGAGTGGAGCCACTGAAGCAGAGAAAAAGCCCAGAGAACTTGAATCTCCACAACAATCCCTCAGTTAACACATAAAGAAAATAACCTAATTACTGGAAAGCAAGAACAAGGAGATAAAATGTATGGAAGGGTAGAGAAGCATTAAATGTGAACACACAAATTTGTCTTTGCTGTGGAACAAGAAGCCAGCCTAGATCCTGAGGGTAGCCATTAAAAGCAGATTGGGTGTTTGCACAACGTCCGTGGATGAATGAGAATAAGCCAAGAAACAGGAAAAAGGCTAATTTTAACTACCAGGAAAGCTGCAAGGGGAAGAGCACAGAGCTGGTGGAAGACGGCTCCCAGCCACAGGCTGCCTGGCACCAAAGTCTCCTTGCTAATTAGAGCCAGTCAGACCCAACGAGGGGTGAAGTGAGCAGAGGAATCAGCCTCAGTACAGGGGCAGGCTGGACTCACGCACACATGAAAGACCGACACCAACCGACACAGGTGCGACCCTAGACTCCCGCAGACTTTCACGCACAGACCTGAAGAGACGGCAGACAGGCAGTGCGTGGATCTCCTTTCCATCAAACGCAGGTGCAGCGCACTCTTCATGGAAATGTGTTGCAAAGGAAATGTAATTTATTTACACTCAGTCACCCTCAGATGAACCAGGGGACCTGGAGGAGTCAGACAGGAAAAGTAGAGGGAGGCTGGCAAAGCCATGGCACTGAGGCTGCCGCGCCTTGGATTGAGCACCTGTGCTTTTCTCCAGTTACAGCCATTGTGATATAAAAATTCAGAACCGCTGCTTCCTTAGGTGTCTCCAAACTGAGCGGAGCAGGAGCCGCGAACCACGGGGACAGAGGCGGCCACAGCCGGGTCCTGCGGTGGACACCCGAGCATCCTTCTCGGGCAGCACCCAGAGCCTCTCGCTGAGCGGGTCCCGGCGGCGCCCCAGCGCCTCTCCAGCGCGCGGCCTTGTCCGCGACATCGCCCAGGAGCAGAGTCGCGGGCCGAGGCGCTAAGTGCGGGAACGGGCGTGCGGACCGCGGAGGAGACCTGAGCGGGCGCGGGGCTCGGGGCGCGGGCGGGGCGGGGCGGGGCGGGGCGCGCGGATAGCCAGTCAGTGGCGCGGGCGCGGGGCGCGCGGACGCATTGGAGAGCCCAGAGCCCCGAGCCGCGGCGGAGGCGGCGCACCTGCCCGATATAACCAACTCTGGGCGGCGCGGACCTGCGGCAGCGCCCCCAGTGCCTCAGAGCGCTGGTGAGGATGCGGGACCCGGGTCCCCCCTGTTGGGAGAGGCCGGGCGGGCTGCAGGGTTCCCGCTGAACCGTGAGTGCCTCGTCCGCTCCTGCCACAGGCTGGGCAGGACCCGGAGCTGTCCCTCTGCGCTGGCCTCGGTCGGGAGGATGGGAGGCAGGACCTGAGTCACCGAGGAAGGACGGAGGCTGGCGTCTCATTGGTAAGTGGCTGGCGTTCCTTCCCGGCGACTGCGCCCGTCCCCATCGCCTAGGGCTTTTGACACACTCGCTTCTGCAAAGCCATCCTTTCTTGCCATGTTGCCAGAATGTAAAAACTGTTAGAGGAAGCTTGCTCGCTCGCTCTCGCTCTCTCTCTCTCTCTCTCTCTCTCTCTCTCTCTCTCTCTCTCTCTCTCTCTCTCTCTCTCTCTCTCTCGCTCTCTCGCTCTCTCTCTCTCTCTCTTTAAACACACACAATTTTTCTCTGCTGGGATTTCATGTTGAAAGTTGAAGCAAGAGTAAATACGTGTAACCTATTTTTGTATCTCATAATGCCACCTAAAAAGAGTAAAAGATACATGCAAATAAATTATAACATTTTAAATGTCAGGATAGGGTAAGAATGTTTCTACAAAAGAAACCGAATGTTCAGAACATAGGATGCTGTTCACAGGAACTGGACTGCATGTCTTACCATTGAAAAATATGTGTTTGAGAAAAAAGCCCAAACAACTGGTCATCAGGTAGTGCAATAACTTGTTAAAAATCCGTAGAGACTCTGTAAGTGCAGTTCTGCAAAGTTTGGGAAACTGAGAAAAATGACATCTTAGACTATGCTGAGCTTTTTTCTAAATGTAAAAATGCAACAGATTAAAATTATGAAAATCTGTTCAGAAATTCTTATTTTCTTTAGGAAAATTGGAGATATTAGTTTCACATACATGAATACGACGTATAACAGGCTGAGGATTACTATGACAACCTGAAAATTTTAAGTTGTTTTTAACTAATTGTTTTGGAAAGATTAAGAATCCAGTCAATATTTCGGAATTATTTTGTCTTTAAATGGTATATCCTATCTAGTATGTAAAACAATGCTCAGTGTGGAAATTTTAATACGTACTTAGAAGAAAAAAAAACTTTTAAACTTTTAAATGTGGAATGCTTTTCCTACATGCAATTCGTCTGTTTCTTAATTTAACATAAAAAAATTATGCAGTGGTCCCACACTTCTACTTAGATTCTGAGTATTAGCCATGGGAAAAAAATTGGAAAAAGTAATAATCATTGGGAAGCCAGCATTAAACATAGAATTAGTGAGTCAAATTTAAGATCAATGGGAATATAATTGGTTACTACTGAATTGCAGTAGAATTATGAAACACATAGAAACATCATAGCAAGCTTTAAAGAAGTTCATCATGATTCATATTGTAACCAAATATGAAATATTAAGTAACTATTAGGCTATTATTTTTTAAAGTGACTGGTCAATTTTGCACAAGTCACACATTTCTTTGCATATTTTCTTATATCATGCTCAAATTATTTGAACTTTTATGTGGACCAATATATTGAGTCTTAAATCTGACAGACAAGTGATTGTCCTGATCTAGTGGGAAAAACTAAATGATCATGTAAGAACATTCAAATGAAAATGATTTTAAAATTAAAAAATTATATGCAAAAATCAACTAATTCCAATTAAGGAAAGAAGGCACAAATTTTAGAGTTAAAGGTTACAAAAAAGGAAATGTGATATTAAAACAAATTGAAAAGTAACTTATGAGAGAGTGAGAAGATGATAAAGCATATTAGAAAATAGTCAGTGGAGCATTTAGTGCAATGTGAGTACCAATGTCTTGTGCAGGGATTGGTGTAGCCCTTCCATTCTTATTTAAAACTTCTGAAAACTAGAAAATGAGGAGAAAACCTGCTAAAGTTTAATTTCTTTCTGATGCCATGGACAACTAAATAGAATGTTACAATCCTTAAAAGTTAGATAAAAGAACATTACCACAATGATTAACTAAATGCCAGACTTTGTCTGCAAGTTGTGAGGTTCATGGGCAACAAAGTATTTTTGGAAATGCAGCTGAAAACCTAGAGTTGTGGAATTTTCAAATATATGGCTGACATATCTGAATGTTTCTCAAGGTGTGCAAGAAGTACTTCAACTATTATGTGGTCTGAAGCCTAACAGTTTTAAGGTTAGTAAGCTAGAGAGAGGAACTAAGATCAAATTATGGTCATACATATAGGATATGTTTATTTAAGAAGCATTATAAATTGGCTGCTTATAAAAATTTATTTCAATCTTCAGTGTTCAGTTAAGCAAAACTATTAAAAATGTAACACGTTTGGCCAATATATATTTCCTTAAGTGCTTTTTCAATTTAACAGTTTAGGAAACCTTCATGGTAGAGGTGAGAATATGGTTGGGTGTCAAAGCTGACTTGTCAACGGGGAGAGGGCTCTCCAGATAAAGAAAGTAAGGAGATGCTATGTGGTCAAGGCATTGTGGAGTTTTTCTCATTTGTAGACAAAACAAAAGGCATATTTTTATGACAATTACAATTTTTAAAAAGATGAAAACTTGTCTAGATGGCTATAACATTGTGAGGATGATATGACTATATATAAATTAGGTTGACTAAAACAAGATTTTATGATAAACTCTAGTGGCCCCCAATCCAATAAAACCTATTCTAGGATTTTATGAAGCTGAGATGTTTGAAATACCATGGTTGGCTGAATCCATCCTACCATGTATTTTTGGCTACCTATAGTCTTTGAATTATCTTCTAAAATATATTTTCAACCGTTTTCCACTAAGAAGTTGAAGCTTTTCTCTTTCTTTAAGTAGACCCATGCATTTGTTCATTTTAGTCTCTTAAAAATCTGGCGTCCAGAGCTTTGATTCATCTATTTTTATTCATCTATCCCTTATTCCTGAAGACACAAACATAAAATGAGAGAGTTGTATGTTTCTGACGTAATGTTTTTTCAGACTAGTATTAAGGCTGCGCTGATACGTTACATGGACTTCTTAGCACTTTCTGGCAGGAAAGAGACTGGTCGGAAGCTCAAAGCAGTAGAATCCCTGCAGAGGTCTATTTTCTGAGCATTTGTGATCAATAACTCTACATTACAGGCTGGCACATTTTAAAAAGTAATGAACTATATAAAACTCCTTAACACTTAAGATTTAGGATTAAAAACTTGTGAACTGTTTCCCATCTCCCTAGTCTTTTCTGATTTTTGAATGTTCCAATATATATTGTTAGAAGCTTCTGATAAATGGAATATATCACTTTTTATTTTTCCCATACTCTTCAACAATTTTTTGTAATAAATGATTTTCATTTTAAGTGAATAAAATAAATTATAGGGTTTCAAATACAGTGGATGTAAGAAGAAAGTTGAAATATCTTTGGTATACATACAATGTATAAATATTTACTTTTTAGAGAGATATGTTTTTATAATTAAACTATTCATCAAAGTTATCTTGCAGTATTAAATTCCATGAACTTTTTAAAAGCTACTCACATAACTTCTGGTTTTTACCTATTAAAATATTTGCATGAGGTAAATGTAGAATATTTTCATCATTTTTATTATTCATTATTCATTTTATTATTCATTATTTGATTATTATTATCATTATTATTCCTATAAGTTAAAATGCAAGTCTTTAATTTTATAGTCCAGAGTATTATGGATTGCATTTCTGACAATATAATCTCCTAATTAAAATGTGGAAGTTTCTCTTTTCCAGTGCCAGGAAATAGAACTCTTCAAATATGCCATAAAGTAACCCTGAAAAATAAATAAATATTCTCTTTTATGGAAATCCAAAAACCAATCAACATATCTTAATCTAGTATAAAACAGTGTAAGATTATCACTCACCAAAATCTTTAGTAATTAGTCATGTTCTTTTCCCAAGTGTTTCTTAGCCGAAATTCCTTTTGATCACTGTTACTTTTAAATAGTTTCAAAAATGTTTCATTAGCTGCATTTGACAGCACAGTGTAAAAGTGTTTTTTTTTTTTTTCTTGGTGTTTTTCTTGGTGGACTCTTAACAATTCATAATGATCTAAAGAACCTGCTATCCTGTGTTATCACAGTTTATTTATTTTGTCACCAATAGATTTTTGTTACCAAATCCAACAGGATTCTCATATTTCCTCTATGCCAATCATAATTCCAAATATTTCACACTTCATTGTGCATAGAACCAAAAAGTTGAGGTCTTGCTAGAAAAGAAGGGGACAGTCCATTTCTGTGTACTTTACACTAATCACAGCTTTATAATTTCTACGTTTATTAGGAAATGTGAACCTGCTGAAATGTTAATAATAGTGACTAATGGGAACATTATTCAGGTTTTCAGCAGTTAGATTTGGGGCAAGGACTAAGATGAAAGTTTCATTTTTCTGAGTGATGAAAAACAAATTTCCTGCCTATTAACTAGAAAAGTATCATTATATACACAGGTATCTAATGTTGTTGTTGTTAGGTGCCGTCGAGTCGGTATCCAACTCATAGTGACCCTCATAGGGTTTTCAATGGCTGACTGTTTCGGGATTGCCTTGGGAGTGGATTGCCAGGCCCTTCTCCCATTTTTGCGGTGCTGAAAATTGAACTTGGGACCTCAGAGACTGCAGCGCAGCGCTCTACCCACTCAGCTAAATCCCAGCCCCAAGTATCTAATGAGTGGTGTAGAAATCCACCCCATATTATTCTTAGGGCTGCTCGATTCTCAGAAAGACTCAGTTCTGAGGAAGAACATCTCATCTTCCATTACCACCAGTGTTAACTACAGCATATAGGGTTTAGGAAGAGAAATTTGCTGATTAGATAGGCCATGAAAGGTAGACTGAAATTTTCTTGATATTGATAGTCATGATCCTAGCAGACATTCACCAAGCGGTTAAACAAGCTGAAGGATTCCTGTTGAGAAAGATATTATCATAGGGTCATCATATCTAATAGTATGTCTAGAGTTATGGCTAGGTCTTGTCATGCATTTTCATCAACATTTCATTATTTACAGGAGTTTACATCTATGAGATAACTAATAGACACATTGGATATTTCATGAGAAATTTACTTTTACATATATAAAAATTCATCTTTATTTTCTCCGACATTAAATTTCATGTTAGAAAGTATTAATTAAAAGAATTTTTCTGAAATTAAACCATATATAAAGAGAGCATTCAAAGACTTTGTTGTTGTTGTTGTTAGGTGCTGTCAAGTCAGTATCCAACTTATAGCGACCCTACTTACAGTAACAGGCAAAACACATTGTCAGTGCTTCTCTGCCGTTCATAGGGTTTTCAGTGGTGGAGAGATTTTTGGGAGTGGGTTGCCGGGTCCTTCTCCCTCAAAGACTTTAGCACATCTATTTTAATTCACCTAGGTCCTCCCACTGTAGTTTTACACAAGATCTTACTTTCAATGATGTAATATTTGCTGAGATATTATTGCATTTTAGCTTATAAAATTACAGATTAGACACAAGCCTTAGTAATTAAAATTAATATTAGTGTGAAGATACAAGTGAGTGATAGTAGAAATTTGAAAATAAATTTTTATTTGTCCAGAAAAAATATTTATTTAGTTGGAATCTCAGACTAACTAAATATGAAGTAGTGCTTTGGGCAACTGAACAGATTTAAATATTTCTAAAAATTTTGTAAATTTATAAAAGTTCCATGTTTAATCTAAGTTAGGTTTCTTTTCTTTTGCTTTATTCTGTTATTTTGAAACAATATATTCTTTAAGTAACATAGATTAGACTAGTTTTATCTCCCATATTGTGAAAAATAATGAAAGAATTTCTGACTATATTTTTTTGATTTTGAGAATTTTCATTGATAGCCTTAACTCATAGCTTTATAAATAAATTTAAACCTTAAATTTCATAATTCATTTTAAAACTTTCTTCTACTTTCAATCGCAGTATTCTAATGCCACTGTGAGTTATTAAATGAGAGTTCCTGAGGCTGAAATAATGATTTCACAAAAAGCAAGCAAAAATTGATGGTAAGTAAATTGTGAGAACACTTAAAAAATTCACAAATAATATAACTTAGTATTGGAAAGACTAGTAAATAGTATCACAAAGAGGCAAAGTGTTTGATCTTGCAAATAATAATAATAATAAACTCTGAAATATTTAGGTTAGAGCTTCCTATAGTCTATTTATTGTTACTGTTGCTGTTAGGTGCTGTCCAGTTGGTGTCTGACTCATAGCGACCTTATGTACAAAAGATGAAACACTGTTGTTAGTGTTTCTCTGCTATTCATAGGGTTTTAGATGGCTGATTATTTTTTGAGAGTGGGTTGCTGGGTCCTTATCCCAATCCTCCAGCACCTGGCATTGCCAGGCAGTCTCCCACCCAAGTACTAACCAGGCCCAATCCTGCTTAGCTTCTGAGATCTGACAGGATTGGATGCCACTGTGGTATGGCTGCAGGCATTATTACTGTAAAATATTTTAATTATTTTTTAGCTGTTCAAATCAAGATTAAGATATAATATATGTAATTTCCTTGTTCTTGATTTTCTGTAAAACTTATTTTAAGATTAAAAAATTTCAGATCCAATTATATTAATTCAGAGGAAACTGTTATTCCCTCATTCTCTTAATCAAGAATTGCAGAACTTAACTGAGCAGTGTGAACTTTTTTCAGTGAACATAATGTGTACTCAACAGCTAAGTCATATAAAAGAAAGTTTTACACCATAACAGCTAAGAAACCTGAGATGCTTTTAGAATATCATGACCAATTAGAAAATAGGACAGAAGTGATTTTTTTCCATTGTGTGTAGATAAGGGAACACCTATTTCCTTTGTTAATACTTTACTCTCCCCAATTGGAAGCTGTTTTTTTTTTTTCCCCAATAATAAGTTTTCCATGGGGAGCTGAATGAAATAGAAACTCAATTAAAAGTGATGGTAAGAAAGTGTACTGGCAAATTTTGAGTAAATTTCAAATCAGAGACTTCCTTAGGGTAATAATGATTTTAGAGCATTTGATAATAAGAGAGAAAATATGCCTTTAGAAATATTCATCCCTTTTGAATTTGAAAATTCAAATAATAACATGTCTAAATTCTAGTTTGAGTCTATAATAGAATCAACTTCATTTGAATTTATCTATAGAATCAAGTCTATTTGAATCCACTTTCATCTATGCTTAATTTTAATAATGTAATATAAATTATTCATAATGAATTTATATGCTAAAATTTCTTCAGTAGATCTGAAAATGATAAAAATAAAATCATCACAGTACAATTCAGTGGAAGGTGACTCAAATATTGTGCTTTCTGGTGTAACATCATTTTTACAGATGGCTACTCGTGATGCTTCAATATTCAAATTATGACAAGTATGTGTAATTTAAGACATTTCCTTTAAATATTGGATATGTAAATGTTGTAGGACAGGTGTACTATAGATGAGGCAAAAGACTGACTGAAATGATTAATGTCTTAAGTCTTTTCTACCTCAAGCATGTCAAAATTTCTACATAGCTCTAGTAGAAAATATAAAACTTATTCTATAAGTCCAATGAATAAATGGTCCTTAATGTTTGAATGCCTGAAACAACAACAAATGCTGGCGAGGTTGCGGGGAAAAGGGAACACTTTTACATTGTTGGTGGAGCTGTAAATTGGTGTAACCACTATGGAAATCAATATGGAGGTACCTCAAAAAACTAAAAATAGATCTACCATATGACCCAG
>VMDO01032272.1:0-19177 GCA_007922755.1 Pedetes capensis | reverse complement strand
CGACTCAACGGCACCTAACAACAACAACAACAAAGCTTCTCAGGTGACTCTGATGTGCTGCCAGGTTTGGGAACCAAAGTTAGATCATTTAGCCTGCAGCCATAGCCCTGTGGCATCTGATCCCATCAGATCTCGGAAGCTATGCAGGGTCGAGCATGGTTAGTACTTCGATGGGAGACCTCCTGGGAACACCAGGTGCTGTAGGCTTGAGAGACAGACCCCACAACCCACTCCTCAAAATCAATCCGCCATTGAAAACCCTATGAACAGCAGAGAAGCACTGACAATAGTGTTTTGCCTGTTGTACGCGGGGTCGCTATGAGCCGCATACCAACTCCACGGCACCTAACAACAACAATTGCCTCTAATTCCACAAGAATTTCTATATTACCAAATAGTAAAAGAAAATTAATTTATTGCTAAACCTATATTTCTTATGATTACCAGATTATTTTTATAATATTTACAATAAAATGGGGTTGTATTTTAAGTGCTTTATGCACACTTTATAATGTATTGGTGTCCCTTGCATAATGATTCATATACTATATTTATGTCCATTTTATAGGATGTAGAATATAAATTTTAAGTACTTTACTTTTCCCTACTAAATGTTAAGTATCTAAAATATTTAGAGATTTATTGTTTCTACAGCTTTAGCATTTTTGCCACATTGTTGATTATATTTATGATTTATCTGGTGCTGAGTCTGGTCAAGAATACAACTTTCAATTACAATATTGTCCCTGTGGGAAAATATGATCCATTTTATGGCACAATTTCCAGAAATGCCACTGTCGTGAAAATCAGGACCTGTCTGTACAAGTGTAGCTCACTTTTCACAAAAAGTACATTCCTGAAAATGGTATAAACTGAATTTTGATCAGTCAACTCATTTAAAATCTACCAATGACCTATTTTACCTAAAAAGAATCCTCTAGTAAATAAATACTTTCAGAAAATCAAAATCCATCCTTTTTATTTGCTCTGAAAATATCAATTGAGTACAAGGAGAAATATTAAAATGGGGCCTTACTAATATTTATATAGAAGCTAGTTTGAGTTACAATACAAATGGTATTTTCTTGATTGAAAAACTGGAGACTAGACATTCTGAAGTCAAAAAAAGTAATCACTGAATCTCTAGTCCAAGGAGGTTATCTTCTGCAGTGCTGTGTATATGGATAGCAAGTCAGTTTCTTTGTACTCAAAAGACTTAAAAGAATCAGAATATAGACAAAATGCTCACACAATGTTCCTATAAGTGAGTGAAAATGGCTGATTTGAGGATCCTCCTTCAGAATAAGGAATGAAATCACAGGTTTCTCACTTGTGCTTAAATGTGAGGACTTCTAAGCTGCAGACAGGCAAACCAGATGCTGGAACCAAAATCAAGATTTATTTGCTCTAAAGAAGGAATATTGCTCAAATTAGCAATTTTGAAGGGCACAAGAGAGCCAGGGGAGGTGCCAGTGTGGAAGCAAGGGGAGTTGTTTTATTTTTTTTTTCAGTTAGGTAATTATTTGTGCATAAAAATGATACTGATTTTTGAGGCATACCTCTAATGACAACTTCCTTGCACTAGGCCCACCTCTTAAAGGTTTCACTACTTCCCAATAGCACCAAGTAGAGGACCAAGCATTTAACAGATGCCCTTTGGAAGACAATCCAGATTTAACTATGTTGTTGTTTTTAGGTGCTGTCAAGTCGTGTCTGACTCATAGCGACCCTCTTAGGTTTTCAATGGCTGAGTTTCGGGATTGCCTTGGGAGTGGATTGCCACATCCTTCTCCCATTTTTGTGGTTCTGGGAATTTAACTCGGGACCTCAGGAACTGCAGAGCGGTGCTCTACCAAATGAGCTAAATCCCAGCCCAGATTTAACTAAACCAGTCAGACAACAGCCTTTGAATCCTTGCCGTGCACAGAGTACTGCACAGGTGGAACTGGAGAAGTTAATTGTAGACCTAACATTATTAGATACATACACATTTTTAATCACTATATCATATTTCTTTCTTATAAGATATTTGTGAACTAGGAGTAGCTCAACAAGACAGCTGGAAGGGCTAAGCAGTTTATTCTAAAATTATTCCCTGGACTAGTTCCATGGAGGCCAGAGGCAAAAGGTCAAAGACAAGAATGGTGAATTTTTTAAACTATAAAGCTACTTTCTGCTGGGAATATTTAAGCTGGAAGCCTACTAAAAAAGGCAAAGTGAAGGATTGTGTACTCACATCTGAAATATGTTGAGAAATTTAGAAGCTCTTTTTCTTTAGCTATACCAACAATATGTCCTTGCTATCCTTAATTATCACTTTATCTTTCCTAATTGTCCCTTATCCCTTGTCAATTTTATCAATTATGTTTGTCTTTTCTTCTCTATCAGTCTTTTATATGTATAGTTATATTTTTACTTTTTTTATATTTAATGTTAATAACTTTAAATTTTATGTTTATATTGTATATATTATCCCACCAAATTATTTGTTGAGTGGGTAAATGGATGAAACTCACTGAGATACTAATATATTAAGCCTTCTGCATTCTTACTATCCTTCAACCTCCTCCCTCCTTATTCAGTATATTCAGTGATCTACCACTATAATCACTCCTTCAACTTCTTTACCTCTTCCTCCCTGTCAGTAAACTAGCCTGACAAATTTTTACCCCTGAGTAAATTCATCCATTTGCCTGCTATGAATTTGTACCTTGGCAGCTGAATATTGCTAGAGCAAATTGCTGATATGTCGCACTTAAATTCATGAACACAGACCACAAACAAACACAGACCACAAACACAGACCACAAATGCTTCGTATTTAAATCTACTTTTCTATATTAACCTTGGCCTATAGGACAACTATTTATATCTGGTTTTTTTTTATCCTGAAACCTCTCACACCACTCTCCTTTGCCCTCTACCCTGATGATCTTGCCCTATAGTTGAAAAGTGCACCATCAGATATTAACATTCTCCCCTTCCTTCCACCAAATCTACCAGCTGATTTTATCTGTGCCATTTTCTCATCTTCTTTCCTCCTGTTATAGTGGATGAACTGCTTCTGTCCCTCTCAAATGCCAAACTTTCTACTTGTGCTCTATATCCTATTTCTTCCTCTCTTTAAAGACTCATTTTTTGGTTATCTCATTTCTCTCTTATATCATCAATCTCTTCATCTCTATAAATTTTCCTCAAGCATTTACAAACATTCTAGTATCTCCCATTTTAAATTGTTTACACCCCATGGCACTAAGACTACTCAATGCCTTCCAAGTTGCAAACTATCAATGACACCCTTTGTTCATCTTTTTTTTTTTTTTTTCTGCACTGGGGATTTGAAACTAGGGCCTTGCAAATGATAGGCAAGTGCTTTACTACTGAGCTACATGCCTAACTCCTTTTTGTTTGTTTGTTTGGTTTTAGTTTTTTGAGGCAGGGCCTCCTTATGTAGCCCAGGCTACCCTCCAGCCTCCACCTGCCAAGTATTGGATTACAGATTAGGGTCACCATGGCTAGCTTTTGGTCCTCATTTTACCATATCACTGAGAAACAAATTTTGCCAAAACTAAAGTCTTGATTTCCACATTCCTCCTAGTCTCAAAATCTGTTCCCCATGTCAGCAAATAGAAGATTATCTCCCTGGTTACCAATGCCAGAAAGTGTCCTTTCATCTCTGTGTTCAACATAAGTCTCAAATCTCTTCACTTCTTTTCCCCTTCGGTACTACCCCATTACTCCAATGCTACCATTACATTGGCCTGTACAAAAAAAAAAAAAAGAGCCTCAAGATGGTCTTCTAATTTCTATTGTTTATTCTTCCTTCTCCACACATCAGTTAATCTTTTTAAAAATCCACATTCGCTTTAATTACTTCTAGGCTTAAAATCTTCCAATGGTTTTCCATTTTATTTAGATCAAAATCCAAACTCCTTGTCTCCACCAACCTCCCCTTCCCTCACACTTGGGTACTAATTACACTGGCATCTTCTTATACCTTCAATGTGATAAACTCTTTCCTGTAACAGAATCCAAACTCTGCTGATAACTATAGCCAGGAAAACATAGATCCTCCTCCCTTTAAAGTCTCATCTGGTATAACTTTCCCGTTTAATCACTACCTCCCAGTCACACTGCTCTTTTTGTAGTTCCTCCAACATTCCAAGATCTTCCTTGCTTCAAGACTTTCACACATGCTTTTCCACTACATGGTATGAGATTCCTCCCTCAAGCATCTTCACATCCTATGTCTCAATATGAACTCTGCCTCTTCAGTGAGTCCTCTATTCGTTCTAGTTAAAAGAGGTCCTCCCCTATTATTCTCTAACAACACCTTTCTTAGTCCCTTTCTAAGCACGTATTTACTTATACATTGGTTTTCTCTACTATTAGACTATAAATTATATCGAGATCTGAAACACTGTTTTGTTTGCTGCAGTAATATACCAAGCATCTAATACACAATACTAGCATATAGCAGTAACTTAATAAATACCTTATGAAAGAAAGAAAAAGCAAAAATCCATCATTTCCTTTTGATCTTCCCAGTATCCTATGAGAGGGAAGATGTTATTATCCTATATTGTGGGATAGAGAGGTTCAGCAATTTGCTTCAAATCACACAGTAAATAATAAAATGAAATTCTTCTCACTCCAAATTAAATGTTCTTGTACTATACTATCTCAACAAACAAGGAGTATTCTTTGTTGTATGAACACAAATACTATAATAAACTCATTAAGTTGCTTCTCTGATAAAGATGTGCCTATCACAACTTCAGATCTTTGGTTTAAATAATTTCTCTAAGATAAGCACTAACTCTTTCTTCACCCTCAGAAAAAGGCTTTATTTCATATTCTATAAGGGTACAAAGGAAATAAGTTTGGATAGAAAATGTGCTTATTTAATAGTATAAGTATGATTCTACTGGAAGCTTGCTATGAGCTGATAAAAGTAATGAAATAATAGCCCTAAATTATAAATCTGTCAATCTGTAGGTTCCAGATATTTAGCCCCCATATAGCCAACACAATCGTACTGTTTACACAAATTAATAAAGTTGTCATTCATCAGTTGAATCTGGCAACTATACTAAATAAATAGAGTAGGCTCTTATTTGCCATGCCTCACAATTCATATGAATTCAAAGTTCCCTGAAACAATTTCAGGAGCTATCTAATATGCATTACTTAACATTCCATTTCCTAATAATCAAAATATATGGTTAGCTCTTTATGTTGCCACATGTGGTTTGACACATTTTATTCATAAAAATAAGAGCTATTTTATTTTGAGACAGGGTCTTGCTATGCAGCTCAAGTGTACCACAAACTTACAATCCTTCTGCCTCAGCCACCCAAGTGCTGGAATTACAAGTATGTACTACCATATCCAGCTAAGAGCTATTGTTTTTTGAGGGCCTACTACATGTCAGGCACAATCCTAAGTACAGGGGATACAGTGGTAAAGAAGTAATAGTCCTTGCTCTCATTGGGGCTTATATTCCAGGGCTCCCCCAAGATATTCATCAGGTTTTAAATTTTCCCCAATAACATCTTTACTAAGGTGGAAAACAGAAGAAGAAATGTTTACTGAAAGTATCTTCAATAATTCAACACATACCTACCTTCCATTTATTTCTTACAGTATTGTTCTCAAAACCTTTTTACCTCCCAGTGCCATCTATTCTCCAATTATGGTTAAGAGGTTTTGAAATCAGAGGTAGATTCCAGTTCTGGCTATGTCACTTATAGGCTTTGTGACCACTGGCAAGTTAACCTCTCTGAACTTGTTTCTTCTTCTATCAAATTTTTACACTGCAGCTAAAGTAATGTTTTTCAACACTAAAATCTGATCAAGTTCCTGCCCTACTTAAAAACCCTTCAGTCGTATCCATTACCCTTAAAATGAAGACAAAAGTCCTCCCCAAAGCTTCCAAAGACTCTGCATAGTCCCCTTTCTGCCTACTTCTCTAACCTCCTTTCATACCATGTCCCTCCTTACCTTCTCTAATCCTGTCATTTTTAATTAAAGATACTTTCCATTTCTTCGAGTTTCCAGATTTAGCAAATAAAAATGCAGAATGACCAGTCAAATTTGAATTACAGGCAAACAAAAAAATTTAGATAAAAGTATGTTCCAAATATTATAATGATATATAATAAAAAATTATCCAGCTTACTGGAAATACAAATTTAACTAGGCACCCAATATTTTATCTACAACTCTACTTAAATGTGCCATCTTGCTTACACCAGGGCCTTCACAATGCTGTTCTTTCTCCTTAACATGCTCTTTCTTCACCTACTACTAGCAAACTGGTTGCAAGGAATAAATGAGGCTTCATTTATAAAGTACATTTATAGTACTTATTACAAATAAAGTATTCAACAGATGCTATAATAATAATTCAAAGCTTTATACTCTTAGTTTATCTTTTATATTATACCAATTTGGCAACATCAATGCCTTGTCATTTTGCTAAGTCATTCTTAACTCTCTTGGGTTCTGTATAAGACATCTGGAAAATAGCAATATACATGCAGGTCAGTTTACCAAGGATTTTTATATATGTGATTTCAATTTGGTTTTATGATAATACTGTAATATAAACATTAGAAGTATTACTTATTCAATTTAAAAATGAAGGAACAACTAAGCAAGTTTTAAGGCACACAGCTGGTAAATTGTAAAAGTGGTAATCAAATCCAGGCTTTTCAGCCTCAAAAGCTAAAATTTTGTGGCTATATGTCATTCCCTCCCCACCCATTTTCAGTCTGTGACACACTTATTACCACTACTGCTACTACTACTACCAGTAATAATAACAATAGTAATGCACAATAACAAACATAACAGCTATGCTTATTGAAAACTTTCTTTGAATCAGGAACTTTTCTAATTGCTTTGCATGTATCATTTCATTCTCATAAGTACCCTATGAGTTACAGTTTTCACATAAAATGTAAGCCCATTTCTTTAAATTGTTCAAGGTCCCAATGTTAGTATCCAAACAATAATTCAAAACCATGCAATTCAGCTCTACATTATGAGCTCTCATTCTCTCATAAACTAGGTGGAATGCACCCATGGGGCCATGGCATAATTCTTACTGTACCATCATATATATACATTCAATAGTCTATCCTTCTTCTATAAACCTGGTATTAATAGACCAGAAAGATACCTCTCCATGTCAACTTAGGACAAAGGTAACAACTTTTACGAACCAGCTACATTTGCTGCACTTACTACCCTGTAAACAATAGTATGGGTTTATAAAAATGACTGGCTTAGCTTGGAAGCAGAGTGAAACACTGTTCTAAAATTGAGCACTAGAATTACATGATCTTTGTTAGGAACCATTAAAGCCATCATCCTCAATGTGCTTGTGCACTTTACTAATTCAGGTGTTTTTTCACCATTGTTGTGTATGTATACACATACACACACCCTCACATCTCTCCCACCCACCCACCCAACCCCATATCTTGCCAAATGCAACAAACTACAAATAGCATAATTACTATTACATTTTATAATTGCTATTGTAAATTATAAAAATGCATAGACTTATCATTTAGAAAACTTTACATTTCTCAAAGAAATTTCTTGCTTGCAACATTGTAATCTCCAATCTGCCACTTAAAACAACAGTGTAGGACATTATAATAATGTAAAGGATTACTAGTTATGTATCAGATAAACAACAGAAGAAAACATTACATGAGTCAAAATTTGTTTTGACTCTTCTCACACTTACCAGACAAGTTGGAATTTGATAAGAAACTAAAATCTATGTTGCTTCAAATCACAAACCATGAAGTAAAGATAAACCTGGGCTTAAATTTCAGTCCTGCTATTTACCATCTATAATTTAATCTCTCAGGGTCTGTTTCTTTTTCTGTAGAATGGGGATAATATCTAATTTGCAGGGAAATGGTGAAGACTGAATTAGAATCTAGGTAAATCTCTAAGTTCAATGGTTGGCATTTGGCACATGGTAGATCGTCAGCAAAACAAATCTCTCTAATATCCTGGCTAGGCCTGGTGTTAGTGCACCATGGTGACACAGAATTTGTTCCTTTCAGAATTAAAAAGCTGCCTGCTAAATGCCTGCTTTTTTTCACCCACTTTACCCCAAACTCATTTTATCCTTTGGCATCTCAATAGCAGTGTTCATCCAGTCTTTGTCTCTGTTGTTGTTGTTAGGTGCCATCAAGTCAGTGTCCGACTCATAGCGACCCTCAGAGGGTTTTCAATGGCTGATTGTTTCGGGATTGCCTTGGGAGTGGATTGCCAGGTCCTTCTCCCATTTTTGCGGTGCTGGGAATTGAACTCGGGACCTCAGAGACTGCAGCACAGTGCTCTACCAACTGAGCTAAATCCCAGCCCCTCTTTGTCTCTAGGGTACCAGAAATAAGGGAGCCAGTCTCAACAATTCATGAGAGGGTAAGATGCTTGTATTCAGTTATTGTATGATTCCCCCCAAAATTGACAGCCACTCAATTCTAGGTAACTCCATAGCCACATCAACTTGTCTCACATCTACGGACAGGTCCATTTTAAATACTATTAGTTTAATATTCACCAAAATTGACAGCCACTCAATTCTAGGTAACTCCACAGCCACATCAACTTGTCTCACATCTACGGACAGGTCCATTTTAAATACTATTAGTTTAATATTCACCACTTTATTTATTCACAGGAGTTAGATAATAGAAATATTTTAAACAACTATCATATTTACACACTATGTCCAATGCAGTATGCTGAATGCTTTACACATTTTCTTTCTTTTCTTTTCTTTTCCTTTCTTTCTTTCTTTCTTTCTTTCTTTCTTTCTTTCTTTCTTTCTTTTTTGCAGTACTGGGCACTATGCTGAATGCTTTACATATTTTCTTTTCCTTTTTCTCTCTTTCTTTCTTTCTTTTTTGTAGTACTGGGCAGTATGCTGAATGCTTTACATATTTTCTTTTCCTTCCTTCCTTCCCTCCTTCCTTCCTTCCTTTCCTTTCTTTCTTTCTGTCTGTCTTTCTTTCTTTCTCTTCCTTTCTTTCTTTTTTGCAGTATTGGGGTTAAACCCAGGGCCTTGTGCATGCTAGGAAAGCACTCCATTACTGAGTCACTCCCCCCAGTCCTTTTTTTATTTTGAGATAGAGTCTTGATAAGTTGTGCAGGCTGCCTCTGGCCCCAGACTCATAGTCTCCTGCCTCTGCCTTCCAAGTAACTGGGATTATAGGTGTGTGCCATGGCTCCCGGCTACATATGTTATTTCATCTAATTTGTACTATAGCCTTCTGAAAGAGGTTATTACTCACTCATTCATCAGAAAATACTATTATTTACAATGAAATAGTGATTGGCCTTAATACAAGGAACATAAAAGGAAACAAAACAGACAAAATTTTCTGCCCTCATAGAGCTTACTTTCTACCATGTGGAGATTTCATGAGAGGTTGCATAATCCACAGATTATCTTGCAGTAAGTGACAAAGCCAAGATTCAAAAGCAGGTCCATGAATAAAATAGAAAACCACAAAATAAACTCTTGCATATATGGCAAACTCGTAAGACCATTCAAATGATATTAGGTAAACTGGATACACACATGTGAAAGAATGAAGTTGGTCCTTTACTTTACACCATATATAAAATTAACTCAAGCTAGGGATAAAGCTTAGTGATATAGTACTTGTCTATTGTGTATGAGGCCTTGTATTTGAAACTTGGCTCCACAAAAAATAACTCAAAATGGTGCAAAGCCCTAAATATAAGACTTAAAACTGTAAAACTCTTAGAAGAAAACATGAGAAAAGTTTCATGACATTAGATTTTACAACTTCTTTATATGACACCAAAAGCACAGGTAACAAAACAAATAGACAAATTAGACAACATTAAAGTTAACAATTTTTGAACATCAAACAATACTAATAACAGAGTGAAAAGGCAACCTGTGGAATGAAAGAAAATATTTTCACATGGCATATTTGATAAGTGGTTAATATCTGGGATACTCAAAGAACTCTTATAACTCAACCACAACAAAAAGAAGCTGATTAAAACATGGGGGTTCAGAGTGTGGCTCAGCAGTAAAGCACTTGTCTAGTATGTGCAAAATCCTGGGTTCTATCCCTAGCTCCATGAAAATAAAATAACATAATGAAATAAAAGAAAAGAAAAAGAAAAACGTGAACAAAGTACTTGAATGGACATTTCTCCAAAGTAGGTATACAAGTAGCCCAAAAACACATGAAAAGATGCTCAAGGAGCCAGGTGCCATGGCATCTGCCTATAATCCCAGTGACTTGGGAGGCTGAGGCAGCAAGATCACAAGTTTGAGGTCAGAGGCAGCCTATGCAACTTAGCAAGACCTTATCTCAAAATAAAAAAATTGAAAGAGTAGAAGTGCATCTTATTGGTAGAGCATTCACCTAGCATGTGTGAGGCCCCGGATTCAAACTCTTAGTACTGGGGGAAAAAAGAAGCTCAATAATTATTAGCCTCTAGGGAAATGCAAATGAAAACCACAATGATATACTAGTTTACACCCAATATGGTGGCTCTTACCTAAAGGACAGATAATAATAATTGTTGGCAAGGTTATAAAGAAACCAGAAACCTTATACACTGCTTGTGAGAATGCAAAAATGGTTCAACAACTACAGAAAACACTTTAGCAGTTTCTCAGTAAGTTAAACAGAATTACCATATCACACAGCAATTCCACTCCTTGGTATATACCCTAGTGAACTGAAAACAGGTGTTCAAACAGAAACTTCTACACCTGTGTTCATAGCAACATTATTTATAATAGCCAAAAGGTGGAAATGACCCAAATATCCAACATCAGATGAATGGATGAACAAAATGTGATAAATACATACACTGTAATATTATTCAGCCTTAAAAAGGAACAAAATTCTGATAAATGCTACAACATGGGTAAACCATAAAACATTATGCTAAGTTAAACAAGCCAGTCACAAAAGGACAAATACTATATTATTCCACTTAGAGGAGTCAAAATCATAGAAGCAGAATGTACATTAATGGTTGATAGAGACTGAAGTGGAAGAATGGGGAGATTATTGGGTGAAAAAGTTTCAATATGGAACGATGAGAATTATCTTAAAATGGATAATGGTGATGGATGCACACTGTAAATGTACTTAATGCCACTGAATTACACAACTAAAAATGGTTAAAATGGTAAGTTTTACTTTACATATGTTTTCCCCAATAAAAAATAAACAAAAAAGGCAGGTCTGTGACTCTTTGGCCTATGGTCTTACCATACAGAGCTCAGGAGTTGCTACTTAGATTGACCTGTAGAAAGCTTTATTCAGCACATTCACATTCCTGTAGAATTGTGAAGTCATAAAAAGCAAACAGACCACTTGGCATTATCATAATGCTGTATGAGAAAACCATTTACACAATTGTCAAGACCAAAACGTATTACTGAAGACTAGTTTTAAATTAGCAAGGCTAAAGAAAAATACAAATGGGAGAATAGACAACTCAATTTTAAATGACTACAAGGAAATTCTTTTTAAAAACCACTCCATTGAACTGGGATTAAATTTGTTAAATGAGTTTTCTTCATCTAGCAAACATTTGGATTCTAAGTATTAAACTATTCATGAACTTCTTTTGCTTGTATGTCACAGACCCATCATTTAGAAATGCAGGCTATCTCTGATACAGCAGGATTATGTATTTCTTTTCTCTTTTTTAAATTCATTAGTAAAGTGTCAACATTGGGGTGGGGCACTATAGTATCTCTTAAGAAAGAGAATCTAAAAATAGTTTCTAGATAACTTTTTGGTTTGTGTGGATTTTTGGAAGGAGAGGCAGAGCCTAAAGTATCAAGACAACAGAAATGTTTTTTAAGCTAAACATTGTTTGATAGCTATGTTGCTGCTGTTGTTATAGTCCTCATATAATCAGCAAGTATAGTATCCAATATTGGAAATATGATAAATTCAGGTGCCCATGAGAAGGATCGCTAGGCACTTGTACTATTGATAGCTTTTTATTGACTCCACCACCACCACTAAATAATTAAGAATTCTCTCCTAAGACTGACCAAGTGTTTCCCTCTTTGCTTCTTCATTGTCTTTTCAGTGCAGCATAATAATGATTAAAACACTACTACCACCACAACTGGGAGAAGGACTCGGCAACCCACTCCCAAAAATCAATCTGCCATTGAGAACCCTATGAACAGCAGAGAATCACTGACTATAGTGTTTCCCCTGTTGTACGTAGGGTCACTATGAGTCGGATACCGACTTGCCAGCATGACCACCACAACTTACCACCACTACAACTACTAGCTAACATTTAGTGAGCACTTAATATATATCAAACACTGTGCTATAGGGTTTACATACATTACCTCTTTAATTCTTACAACAACTTTATAGAGTAGATATCTTATCATCATTTTATAGATGAAGAAGTGGAGAAAACTACTAGGAAACTTGTAGTAAAGCTGTTTTCAAATCCTCACTTTAGGCCATGAAGTCCATGTATCTAACTGCCATGTAGAAAACCTCTCCACAATCCTCCACTTAGAATGCAAAATCTGTTTACAACAGTATGCTCCAAATTCAGTCCTCAGATTTTATACCCACAGGTCAGTTACAGAACCCAACCTCATTAATTAAGCAGCCTGAAGCAGCTGTAATTCATCCATCTGATATGGATCTTTCCCAAGGCAGCTGGTTCATTCCTTTTGTCCAAATTCTAGAAGCAACTCAAGAATCCTTCTTTGCTAATTCCTTACTTTCTTTGACTCCACACCAAATAAAGTGTTCAGCTCTCTAAGGAATAAAACCTCTCATTTGTTAACAGGAGTCAATGAGAAAATAGAGTTCTACATAGAGATTTATACTTTAATTATTTCCTAATATGTCCTTCTTTACATTGATGTATAATTATGGACTACTTGGCATACATAGTGTTTGTACTTTCATATATTTTTATTTTGTTTTTTATTAACACAATAGTTTTACACATTTATGAGGTACAATGTGATGTTCTGTTTCATGTACATATTGAGTAATGATCAACTCAGGGTAATTATTATATTCATCATCTTAAACTTTTATCATTTCTTTATACTTTTTCTTCCCATACATAGTGAGTTTATTAGGAGCTCATGAGTGACCATTTGTCATGAATGCTATAGAATTCACCTGCCTGAAGGCAGAGGGCCTAAACAAGACAATCTCTTAAACTTCCCTTCAGCTTAACTATTGTGTGATTTCCTAGGGCAATTCTAAAAAATTACTGGTTGAAAAGTATGTTTGTCTTATCTTTCTAATCCTTGTCCCACACATGACAATGCCACAATCTTACAATATCCCACTGGAGCATGAGGGGAAAAGTGAGATGTTATGTTTGAAAGAACCTAATTAATCTTTTGTTCATTTCACACAAATCCAGGTCACACCAAAAAGTCAATTCTCTCATTATTGGACAGCCATAGTAACCAAAAGCTATAGTAGCAAAAAATAACACTTTCCTTGAACGTTATTCTGCCTAAGGATTAATAATAAAGTATCACATTCTCATTTTGGGTACTAAAAAAGCAAACTACAAAGTTTCAGCACCTATTGTGTGCATAACATTGTTCTAGACACTGAGGATGTAAAGTCAGAAGACAAGGATTAATAGAGAAAGATTTCCGTTTAGTAGAGAAGGCAGACAAGTCACAGTAATTAATATTCATAGAGTACAGTGCATCATAACTAAGTGCAGTGACATGAGTTAGCATAGAATTCTATAGGAGCACAAAAGAGCATATATTTCAGACTTGGCCAAGTGTAGTCAACGAAAGTTTGTTAGGGTACGTGATGCCTGAAAAAAATTTGGGGGAGAAAAACTAAACTAAGATCGTAATGACATTTGAGGCAGTGGGTATTAAAATGAGAGGAGATATTGAGGAAACAATAAAGAGGTGGAATCCATAAGACTTGCTGTTAGAATGTGGGTCAGGAAGAAGTGAGAAGGAGTAATCTAGCCCACATTTCTGGCTTGGAGAAGTAAATGGACAATAGTGCTATTCACTCAAATGGACAGGAGGGGAAGAGCAGGTGGGAAGACAGTAAATATGGTTTATGATAAATTGATTTTAAACTGCCTATGGAACACCCAGGTGTGGGGTTTAGCTCAGTTGGTAGAGCGCTGCTTAGTGAAGTCTGACACCCTTGGTTCAATCCACAGCACCACAAAAATGGGAGAAAGACCTGGCATACTCTCAAAACAATCAGCCATTGAAAACCCTATGAATAGCAGAGAAGCACTAACACAGTGCACAGTGTCAGAGTGTTTTGTTTTATTGTACATAGGGTCACTATGAATTGGATCTGACTTGACAGCACCTAACAATAACAATATAGGATAGCCAAGGCTTTTCCAATGGACATTGTTCTGGAGCTCAGTGTGTATGATGCACAGAAAAGAGGTCTTGACTTCAAAGTCATTCTCATAGAGATGAAAGTTAAAAACACGAGTGTAAGAGAAAGAGGGAGACTGTATCAAATAACAAGAGAAAAGAGCCCAGAGTGTAGTCCTAGGAAATATCAATGTTAAGATATTAGCAGAAAAGAATCTTCTAACCAAATTTGAGAAGGAACAGTCAGAAAAGTAGGAAAAAAACAATGCCCAATGGCACAGAAACCAAAAGAGAAGTTTAAGGAATAAAGAACTGTGACACCAAGAATGAGAGAAAACATTTGCAAATCATCTAACAATTTAGTATACAGAATATATTAAGTGCTCTCACAGTTCAATAAAAAGACACATAATACAATTTAGAAATGGGCAGAGGATTTGAATAGACGTTTCTTAAAAGAAGATGTATAACTGGCCAATAATCACATGAAAAGATGCCCAATATTGTTAGTCATTAGGGAAAATTCAAATAAAAACAACAAACAAATATCATTTACATCCAGTAGGATGGCTGTAATAAAAAAGACATATAATTACAAGTGGTGGCAAAGATGTGGAGAAATAAGAACCCTTATACACCATTGAAGAATATGTAGAATGGTTTAGCAACTGTGGAAAACAGTTCAGTAGTTCCTCAATAAGTTAAACATATAATTACAATATGACACAGAATTCTACTCCTCGAAATGCACCCCGAAATAATTGAAAACAGCTACTTAGGGCTGCATGTATAGTTCAGTGGTAAGCCGATTCCCTAGTAAGTATGAAGCCCTAGGTTTGACACCCAGCACCAGGGAAAAAAACAAGAAAGCTACTATTTAAACAAAAAGTTAAACACCCATGATAATAGCAGCATTATTCACAATAGCTCAAAGTAGGAATCAATCCAAATGCTTAGGCCTGGAGGTACAGGCTTGTAATTCTAACTACTATGGAGGCTGAAGCAGGAGGATCATGAGTTCAAGGCAAGCAAGTTCAAGGCCAGCCTAAGCAACTTAGGAAACTCTAAGGGCTTGGGATATAGCTCAGTGGTAGAGCACTTGCCTAGCATATGTGAGGCTATAGATTCAATACTCAATGCCACAAAAAGGATGAATGGATAAAATGTGGTATAAACACACAATGGACTATTATTCAGTTATACAACAGCATAAAATTCTGATATGTGCTATAACATGGATGAACCTTGAAAATATTGTGCTAAGTGAAAGAGGCCAGACACAAAACACTATAAACTATATGATTCTATTTGTATGAGATTCCATAATAGATAAATCCATAGAGGCAATAGATTAATGGCTAAAAGCAGATTAGTGGTTGATAGGGTTGGGGAAAGGGAGAATTAGGGAGTGACTGCTAATGAGTGCAGGATTACTTTTGGGGGATAATGAAAGTGTTCCTGAATCAAGCCATGGTAAGAGTTGTATAACTTGATGAGTATACTAAAAATAAATGAATTGTATAGTTTCAAAGGATGAATTTCATGTGAATTATATCTCAATTATAACATTTTAAACAAAATATAATTTAAACTTAACATGCAATAAATATTGAAATAACTATCACTAGTAAATTCATTGGGCTGGAATTTAGCTCTGTTGGTAGAGCGCTGCACTGCAGTCTCTGAGGTCCCGAGTTCAATTCCCAACACCACAAAAATGGGAGAAGGGCCTGGCAATCCACTCCCAAGGCAATCCTGAAACAGTCAGCCATTGAAAACCCTATGAGGGTCACTATGAGTCAGATACCGACTCAACGGCACTTAACAACAACAACAACAGTAAATTCATTATGTCAAATGGCTCTCTCTGCTTATCAAAAAAATTTTTAATGAAAGATAAAAATAAAAGATTGGGCATCAAGCATAACAGATAACTAAAATATGATTAGAACAAAAAAAGTCCTACTGAATTTTGTTATATGGAGGTCACTGGTGACCTTAGCAAGTACAGATTCAGTTGTAAGGAAATATATAGAAACCAAAATACAGGAAGATGTAGAATAAATGAGTGGTTAAAATATTAATACAGCAAGTTTATTCCATTATTTTCCAAAGCTTTACTATTAAGAGAATGGGGCAATAGCTTTGGAAAGATGTTGAGTCAAAGAAAATTATACACACACACACACACACACAGATGAGATGTGAGCATCTCCCACACACACACACACACACACACACACACACACAGAAGATGATATGTGAGCACAACTGTATGAGAGAAAAAGGCATTTGAGAGAGATCAAAGATACGGAAGAAGCTGGGTGTGGTGGTACACACCCACAATTCAAGCACTTAGGAGGCAGAGACAGGAAAGTTGTGAGTTCCAGGCCAGCATGGGCTATATAGCAAGACTCTGTCTCAAAAAAACAAAAGCCAAAAAAAAAAAAAGATAAATGAGGAAGAAAATGACTAAGAGAAAGGACTATGAAAACGTGAGAAGGGAAAGGACCCTAAGTCCAAGTAAAAGTGCTTGTTTTAAATAAAGAACACACTTCTTCTATGGAGACAGAAGTACAAAGCACAATAGTGGGTGCAAGTGGATAGAATCTGTAAGTGCTATGGGATAGAGGGAGGGAGAAGAAAATGAGTACTCTCTTGGACATTGGACTAGAGACCATCTGTGTTACAAAGAGCTTGTGTGTGGTCTGCCCTTGTCCTAAATATATGAAGTCAATTAAAAGTAATGGGCTAATTAACATGGCAGAGGAAGTATCAAGGGAGCTGCATAATGTTGAGGCTGTATGTTGGTTATTCCTTGCTGCTCTTTACCAGATTTATCAAGAAAAAATAAAGTAAAAAGCACAGAAAAAAGTCTGAGAAATGTGCAGTTTAAAGAGGAAAAAAAAAAGCTTGTCTAAAGTTGCTGCAGACAGGGATGGTTTCAGTAAGGAAGCAGTGATTGTTGAAGAGATAAGTGCTGTTAAAGGGAATAATAGGAGAAATACTCTCAGAGCACAGAAGGAGTTGGCAAGACCCCTTCCATCTAAGACTCTAGGTTGTGAATGTGAAACTCATTTGAAAGAGAGTGGCTGAAAGATGACTGCCCACAGGACACCCTGCTACAAAGGGGGTGCCCAGGAAAATAGTTTCTTGGCCTGAGCATACATAAGCCCTTGCTGAAGTTGTGGTTCAAAAGGGTTAAGTTACCCCTTGAGCTAGCAGCAAATCTTGGCATCATCCACATGGTGCTGGGTTTATAGGGATGCAGAATGTAAGAGTTAAGTGTTTATGGAGACTGCCATCAAGGTCCTAGAAGATAGTTGGTATGGCCAGGCAATGTGTACCAGGGTCAGATTCCCTGGGGAGAACCCCTGAAGGGCTGGTGTGTAAAGCCTTGAGGGTAGAGCCAACAGTGCAAAGGAGACCCCAGGATGTTGGAGATTCCAGTATCATAAAACATATGCCAAGGAAAGCTACTAGCAATGAGTGAAGCCAACCCAGGAGGAACAGGGGGGCAGAGGTGCTCAAGCCTGTTGGAGCCCAGAAGATGCAAGATGCAAGAAGATGCTGTGTGTGCCAGATGTCAAACATGGTGCCATAGGATTTGTTTGTCCAAATGTATGTCAGTCTTGCTATGGTCCATTCTTTCCTTTCTGTGCCCCCATCTCTCCCTTTTGCAATGGGAATACTTACCTGTGCCATTGTATGTTGGAAGCATGTAACTTGTCTTTTGTTTTATAGGGGCTCAGAGCTAAGTTGGCCTGGAGTCTCAGTGGAGATTTTACACATGGACTTTTAAGCATGGCTGAGACTGTTAAGATTCTGGAGGCTCTTGAAGTTGGAACTAATACATTTTACATTATGAGATGGCCATGACCTTTGAGCACCAGGGGCAGAGTGTTATGCTTTAGATCTAAAATGTCCCTCAAAGGTCATGTGTTTGAATGTTTGGTCCCCAGCTGGTGGGCTGGTTGTGCTATCCTGGGACATTATGGGTCTTTAGGAGATAGGATCTAGCCTTATGGAAGTAGGTCACTGAGGGTGGTCCTTTGGAGGTTTTTACCCAGACACACAATTCCAGTTTTGCTTTCTCTACTTCCTGATCTCCAAGATGTGAGGTGGTCATCTGCCACCTGGCCCATAGCCTGCCTGTTACCATGCCTTCTCTGCCTCTATGGACTAAAATGCTCTAACTGTAATTCCCAAATAAAAATTTCCTCCCATAAATTTTCTGAAGTTGATTTCTCTGCCATAGGAACACACCAGCTGAATGATACAATGGTTGACCTTACCTCATATGGCACTGCTCTTTAGTTTGACTGTGGTAGTAAGTGGAAGGTCCTGATCCCTCTGGCTTCTCTTGTGAAATATAGGCACCTAGATTTCCCCTGTCACCAAGATTTTATCCAATAATGAAAAGAGACTACTCCCAAAGGAAACTGCTGTGCTAGCTACTGTTGTTGTTAGGTGCCGTTAAGTTGGTGTCCGACTCATAGCAACCCTACGTATGACAGGCGAAATCAGTATTGTTAGAACAAGTATACAAGAGCCATGGTATGAACTTGAGTATATCCCACCTGAGTTCAGAGACCACCTCAAAAATAGGTTTAATGCATTAGACACAAATGACAGGAGACCAGAAGAGTTGTGGCACGACATAAAAGATATCATTCAAGAAGGAAGCAAAAAGTTCTTAAAAAGACAAGAAAAAAAGAAAAGACCAAATTACATGTCAAAAGAGACACTGGACCTTGCCCTTG